>ML293875.1:13293-57762 GCA_005239495.1 Nicotiana undulata | reverse complement strand
TGACTACACCCTCCTTGAACACTACTAATATTTTCCTTTCTTGTTGCACTTTGTTTCTTTTCAAACCACATAGCCCTCATTAGCTCCTAGTTACCAAAATAGAACCACCTTAAATACCTCTTTAATTTTCTTCAAGGCTCCATATATATATATATATATATATATATATAAATATGGAGCCTTGAAGAAAATTAAAGAGGTATTTAAGGTGGTTCTATTTTGGTAACTAGGAGCTAATGAGGGCTATGTGGTTTGAAAAGAAACAAAGTGCAACAAGAAAGGAAAATATTAGTAGTGTTCAAGGAGGGTGTAGTCACTTGTATCCCAAATGTTTATTTGACCCTTTTCTAAACCTACATTACAAGCTTAAAAATTCCTTATGGAATCTCAAACCGAATGTTCTTAAATAGGCGACGAATTAAAATAAGGGCAAGTTTGTGGTATGATGTGTTGTAACACTTGAAACCCTTTGTGAGAGTGAGTGTCTTTGTAACTTTGTCCCTTTTGTTTTAATTGTAAATATTGTGAGTTTGGGACCTTCTTTCTAGTGAGGGCACATGAACTGTGATGTTTAACAGAAGTTGAGTTCTTGAAGTCGAATGCAAATGCACTCAGCTGAGAGTAACATTTTTTCAAATTGGTCGAGGTTCAAAGTTCACAAGTTGATTAGTTTCGTTGTAAATAACAATGATTGTTTAGGAAGGGTAAATAAACGAAAGTGCATGCTTGTAATACTGACGATTAACACCGTCCACGGTCACTATTGTTTCATATTGTTTAGTTGGAGTCTAGAATATGATAGTGTTATTTTAGTTGCTTGAGGACAACAAGAGTTTACGTTGGGGGTGTTGATGTGCCGGAGAATTTCGGCACATTTAATACCAATTGCTTAGATTTTAGCTCGTTCTAAATGCAATTGTCTTTTACACTAATGTAATTTTGAAGTACATGAGGCTCGAGGACCCAAAAACATGGAAATGAATCAAAAAGCCGCAAAAGGGCAAGAAGAACACAAAATGCGACCGCAAACCCAACATGCGGACCACAAACCCAACATGCGGATCGCATAATGCTCAAGGAAATCGCAAAGTGCAACAGGTTGTTTGGCCGAATTCAAGCGAAAGAAATGCGGTCCATTATGCGATCGCAAAACAAGTTTGCGGGCCGCATAATGGATCGCAAACCTCCAGTAGGAATTGCTGAACTCAGAATGCGATTTCAAGATGCGGCCGCATATCAACAATGCGGACCACATAATCAACATGCGACGACTAAATGAAACCTGGGGTTTTGAAAATGCGGTGGAACTGAAGAGAATGCGAACCGCATGTCTGTTATGCGACAGATATGCGATCACATAATTGACCTGGAAGGCTATTTTTGTCCGAATTTGGTCCCGAGTTTTAGCCCACTATAAATAAATTTATTGGGGTTTTGTGGGGGCATCTTATCTGAAAAAGGAGATACATTCCAAGGTTTTGATATTCCCATCTTTTGGAAGTTAGAGAGTGAAGAATCTTGCACTTTGTAAGCTTTATGGCATTTAATATTGTCATTTTTTTTATTTTAGCATGTGTACTAGCTTTAAATACTAAGGTTGTGGACCCTAAATGGGTGTAATATTAATGGGTGTTTAACATTGAATCTATATATAATGGTTGGTTGATATATATTTATTTCTCTTTCTTCATTTATTGTTGGTGGTTGCAAACATTAACAAGTGCCTTTATATTCTTTCTTTACTTGGAAAACTTAGTTAGGGTTTGGTTGAAGTAAATATCAAAGACTTAAGGCTTTAAACCTTATTTAATAGAATCACTTAGGAATAAGTGGGTTTTATTTGGCATAAATTGATTACTCTTAATTTCAACTCTTTTATATTAGGAAAAATCATAAAAAGGAAATACTACCCAACTATTTGAAAATATTGGGTAGTAACTTAGGAATCATTTGCATGTCAAAAGGACCTTCCATTAGAAATATATCATATTAACACCAATAATATTATATTTCATTGAAGGGGACACAACCTTGGTTTAGTTTATGAAAAAAATTACAATCTTATACAATCGTGTTTTTTACTAATTCACTCAATTATTAGACAATCAATTGCAATAATCTTGTTACTCTAACGGAATAGAAATACGATTTAAGTTAAGCTTCTCATTACTCAACTAAACTTTTCACACCTATTGCCTGTGGGATTCGACCCTAACCTAGTTGGGTTACTATATTTCACATCGATCCCTTTACACTATTTTAAGGTATAATTTGAGCGTATCCGTTCCGCCATGAAGGTTACTCATAAAGGATTTGGGAATAACAGCCGTGGTTCTTGGCTTGCCATCCCGTCTTGGCCAAATCGCGCCTAACACGTTTGTTATATGGAAGGGTGGAGTCCAAAAGCTTCACCAATCCTGGGAGGTCATGGACCGCGTCGGGGCACCACACGGTGGCGAGACAATAAAAAGAGAATCAAGCAAAGGTCCAGTTCAGGAAAGGAAAGAGAAATGATAAAACATGCTCGTTATAAGGACACTTACGATTCATGTTCCATTCCTCCGGGAATGGCATCCAATCAGAATGGATGATGTCCGAGGTTCTGACTTTGACAAACCGGCTCATCCATCCCAGGTCTTTGTCGTCGTCGGTGCAGGCAAAGATGTGATGACCCAAAAGGTCATCTTGTGTAAATTTAGCTAATACTATGTTCTGAGGCCTCGAGAGCCTCCGTTAATCTCTCCTCGATGTGCGTGTGCAGCACGGGTGCGTAGCCGGGTAGCCTTTATGTGGAAATTTGATGAAAAGTTAAATTTATGATAATTAATTGAATAAAGTTGACTTTGGTCAACATTTTTGGTAAACGAACCCGGACCCGAGAATTGACGGTCCCGGAGGGTTTGTAGGAAAAGATGCGACTTGGGCGTATGCTCGGAATCGAATTCCGAGGTCCCAAGTCCGAGAAATGAATTTTTAAAGAAAATTATTTCCTGAAAATAATAAAGAATGTTGAAAATGGAATTTGACCTGAAACCTGTGTTACCGAGCCCGTATTATGGTTCCAGAGCCCGAAACAGGTTCAATATGGTTATTACGTGTTATTTGTGAGATTTGGTAAGAATCGGACTTGGTTTGACGTGTTTCAAATCAAAAATGGGAAATTGAGAGTTAATGAAGTTTTGGGAAAATTATATAGAAATAAGGATTTCCTTAAATTTGAAATTTGGTTTGGAATGTGATTTTATGTTATCGAGGTGCGAATGTGATTCTGAGATCGGAAATAGTTCCGTTATGTCATTTATAACTTGTCTGCAAAATTTGATGTCATTCCGAGTTGTACAGATCGGTCCGGCGCATTTTTATAGAAATAAAGAACTTGAAATTTCTTAAGTTATGGTTTTAGGGGTTTTGGGATGTGATTTTTAGATTTAGCCTTGTTTTGGGTGTTCCGAAGGCTCGAGCGAGTCCGTATTAAAATTTAGGACTTGTTGGTATATTTGGACGGGGGCTCGGGTGGGCCTAGGTGCCTCCCAGACACCTAACGGGGCTAAAAACTAGCTAAAATAGTTGTTGGTGCAACTGTTGCTGGTGCAAATGTTGCTGGCGTGACCGCATGTGCGGTTTCCCAGCCGCTGGTGCGGGATCGCTCCTGCGGTCCCAGCCTCGCAGGTGCGGAAGTTCCGCAGGTGCAGTTCCTTTTCCGCAGGAGCGGAGCCGCAGGTGCGACCCCAGCCTCCCTTGCCATTTTCCGTAGGTGCGATCTTTATCTTGCCGGTGCGGGACCGCACAAGGCCGCGGGTTCGGAACCCCTGTAGGCCAGACTGTTTTTAAATGCAAAACTCGGGATTTTTCATATATTCACCCTTCCCTTCTTCCTCAACCCCCATTGACGATTCCCAAGCGAGTTTTCCTCCATAACCATTTGTGTAAGTGACTCTAACACTAGTTTCTTCCATTTTCCTTCATCAATCACTAGAATCTAGGTCTAATAACATGAAATCAAGGTAGAAATTAGGGGTTTTGGGTAGAGTTAGGTTTATGGAATTTTTTTGGGAATTCAACCACGTTTTTGGGTCGGATTCCAGAGCAAATTGTATATTCGGGCTCGTGGGGGAATGGGTTATCGGTTTTTCGTCCGAACCTCGAGTTTGGACCAACCGGGCCCGGGGTCAGATTTTGGTATTTTTGGAAGAATGATAGAAAATGTATAATTAGGCTTTGGGATCGAGTTATTGAATAATTATTGATGTTATTAAGTCAATTATGTCTAGATATTATCATTTCGGAGTTGGATTCGAGAGGCAATGCTGTGATTGGGGCTTGACTTACATTTTGGAGCCGAGGTAAGTGTTTGGCCTAACCTTAGCTTGAGGGAATAGGTATAGAGTCTTATTTGCTATGTGTAATTCATGTCCAACGTATAGGTGAGGTGACGAGTACCTATATGTTGTGGTTAAGTATTTTCGTTAGTCAATTGTGATGAATCATGCCGTGTTCTTAACATTTTTTTGTACTATGAGTAATTGGTAATTTAGAAGTGATACATTGATGTCGTTTCATGATGTGGGAAGTTATCGAATTATTTGTTCAGTTGAGGCTTTTACTGTTGAAACTGTATTTCTAAGCGAGTTTGGTTATAGCTGAGTCCCTTTCCGGGACGATAGAGTTTGGTTGAGTATTTATGTACACTTGAGATTTCTTATTGTTAGTTTTCGCATTATATTGTTGTTTTATATTATTTATCGCACGAGGGAACATGTTGTGCCGATTGTTTATTATTTATCGCACGAGGGGACATGCCGTGCTGATTGTTTATTATTTATCGCACAAGGGAACATGTCGTGCTGATTGTTTATTATTTATCGCACGAGGGGACATGTCGTGCCTATTGTTTATTATTTATCGCACGAGGGGACATGCCGTGCTGATTGTTTATTATTTATCGCACGAGGGGACATGCCGTGTTGATTGTTTATTATTTATCGCACGAGGGGACATGACGTGATGATTGTTTATTATTTATCGCACGAGGGGACATGCCGTGCTGATTGTTTATTATTTATTTATCGCAAGAGGGACATGCCGTGCCAATTGTTTATTATTTATTTATCGCACGAGGGGACGTTTTGTGCCGAGTGGTTGTTATTTATGCACGAGGGGACATTCTGTGCTGAGTGATTGTGAGACTATGCATGAGGGGACATGTCGTTCTACTGCGCTAGTATCTGTTGCCCCTTTTATCCCCAGCATGTTCTCCCCGTATCTTCTTTGACTTGTTTATTCTCGTCGATATTTTCTTGTTATTATATAGACATGCACAGGTATGTATATTGTTGTCGGTCATAGCCTCGTCACTACTAACCTCGGCAGTTACTCAATACATGGGGTCGGTTGTACTGATGCTACACCTGGACTTCTTTATGTTGTGCAGACTATGCAGCCGGACCCAATAGACACTGACGGAGGGAGAATTCCTTCAGTCCATTCAGGAGACATCGAGTTAGACCCTCAGACGTTCGTGGGCCTTGGCCTCACCTTCTACCCTTCTCTTTCAGTTCTGTCTTATTCTATAGTTACAAAGACATTCATATGTACTTATTTTCAGACCATTTTATTTAGTAATCTCATAGACAGTTCGTGAGTATGTGACACCAGTTCTGGGTTATATTTACGGGATCTGTTTCGGAGCTTGTTATATAATTTGAAATCAGTTAACTTTCATATTGTTAGTCGTAGTTGTCGTAATTATCTAGTTCATTTTAGCTGTTAATGGGTTTCTTTAGTTCAAAACGTTGGCTTGTCTAGCGGGTGCAACATTAAATTCCATCACGACCTGTAGGTGGGATTTCAGATCTTGATAAGTTGGTATCAGAGCATTAGGTTTCTTAGGTCTCACAACTCACGGACAAACTTGGTAGAGTCTGAGGGATCGGTACGGAGATGTCTGTACTTATCCCCCAGAGGCTGCAAAGTTAGGAAAGACTTCACATCTTTCATTCTATGTCGTGCCATTTGACTTCTAAATACTAATTGAGTCTCTATTCTACTCTCTCGTAGATGGCGAGAACGCGTGCTTCTTCATTGGCCGATCAGCAGCCCGATCCTCCTATTGCAGCTCCTACAAGGGGCCGAGGCCGAGGACGTGCTAGAGGCCGAGGCAGAGCTAGAGCAGCAGCTCCAGTTGAGTACCCACAGGTAGACTATGCCGGTGAGGTTCCTGCTTAGATAGTCCCAGTTGGACAAGCTCAGGTCCCAGAGAGGTTCATTGCTACCCCGGTGCTTTAGGACGCTCTAGTCCACTTAGTGGGACTCATGGAGAGTGTGGCTCAGGACGGTCTTCTTCCTACTGCACCAGCTGGATCTCAGGCTGGGGGAGGGACCCAGACTCCTGCTATTCATATGCCAGAGCAATTTGCCACTCAGTTCCAGACTCTGGAACCTCCGACAGCTGGAGTAGTTCAGCCGGGTATTGTGGCACCCGCCGTTGAGGGAGCACCCATGTTAGCAGACGCTCTATAGAGGTTGGATCGGTTCACCAAGTTATTCACTACTACATTTACTAGTGCACCATCAGAGGATCCCCAGGATTATTTGGACAGCTGTCATGAGGTTCTTCGGAACATGGGCATTGTGGAGTCCAATGGAGTTGATTTTGCTAATTTTCGTCTTTCGAGTTTCGCTAAGACTTGGTGGAGAGACTATTGCTTGACCAGGCCAGCTGGGTCTACACCTTTGACTTGGGCTCAGTTATCCGAGTTATTCTTGGGGAAGTTTCTTCCAGTTACTCAGAGAGAGGATCTTCGGAAGTAGTTTGAGCGTCTCCAGCAGGGCTCCATGTCTGTCACTCAGTACGAGACCAGGTTCATTACTCTAGCCAAGCATGATATTATGATACTCCCCACTGATCGGGAGAGGGTTCGGAGATTTATTGAGGGTTTGGCCCAGCCTATTAGGCTTCAGATGGAAAGGGATAGGGGTACTAATATCTTCTTTGAGGATGCAGCCGATATGGCTAGACGCATTGAGATGGTATTACTCCAGGGTGGCGGTCAGGGGTCTGACGAGAGACCTCGTCATTTCGTCCGTCTCAATTGTGCCACATCTGGAGGCAGGGATTCATTTGGTAGAGGTCATCCCCCTAGCACTTATCAGTTGGCACTCCAGGTATCCTGCAGTGCATCATCAGCTCGCATCAGTGCAGCGCCGATTCAGAGTCTTCAGGGTGGTCATTCTGGTCGTCAGGGACAGTTCCAGGGTCAGTATTCGCAACAGTCGAAGACATGCTACACTTGCGGTGGTTCGGGGCACATCTCCAGGTTTTGTCCCCGAGGTTTTGGTGGGTCTCAGTATCAGGGTTCTTGTGCCATGGTTCTCGCATCAGGTGCACCCCCACCCCCTCAGCTTGCTAAGGGTGGTAGTCGTGGTGCCAGAGGTGGAGGTCAGACTCATATAGGTGGAGGGCATGCCACGAGAGGTAGAGGTCAAGCTGTAGTAGGTCGACCCAGTGATGTTAAGGCTGGAGGGGCTCAGCCCCGGTGTTATGCTTTTCCTGCTAGGCCTGACGCTGAGGCTTATGATGCAGTTATTACAGGTACGAATTCAGTCTGCAGCTGAGAGGCTTTGGTGTTATTTGATCCGGGTTCTACGTTCTCCTATGTGTCTTCATATTTTGCTCCTTATTTGAGTATGCCCCGTGATTATTTGAGTACTATTGTACATGTGTCCACCCCGGTGGGTGATTCTATTGTGGTAGATCGAGTCTACCGTGCTTGCTTAGGGGTCATTGGTGGTATGGAGACTCAGGTTGATCTTTTGCTTCTGGATATGGTTGACTTTGATGTTATATTGGGAATGGTATTGGCTATCCCCCTATCATGTTGCTCTGGACTGTCATGCCAAGACAGTGACCTTGGCCTTGCCAGGTGTGCCTCATTTGGAGTGGAGGGGGACTCCTAGTCATTCTTCTAGTAGAGTTATTTCATATATGAAGGCTCGGCGCATGGTCGAGAAGGGTTGTTTGGCTTATTTAGCCTATGTTCGTGATTCTAGTGCCGAGGTTCCTTCTATGGAGTCTGTGCCCGTGGTTCGTGAGTTCCCAGAGATACTCCCTGCTGGCCTCGCTAGAGTTGAAGGAGCAGTTGCAGGATTTGTTGGATAAAGGCTTCATTAGGCCTAGTGTTTCTCCTTGGGGTGCTCATGTGTTGTTTGTTAAGAAGAAAGATGGTTTGATGAGGATGTGTATTCACTACGGGCAGCTAAATGAAGTTACTATTAAGAATAAGTATCCTTTGCCGAGGATTGATAACCTATTTGACCATCTTCAGGGTGCTACAGTGTTCTCCAAGATAGACTTGAGATCAGGTTACCATCAGCTGAGGATTAGGGCTTCTGATGTTCCTAAGACGGCCTTCGGCACTCGTTATGGCACTATGAGTTTCTGGTGATGTCTTTTGGGTTGACTAATGCCCCCGCTGCATTCATGGAGTTGATGAACCGAGTGTTCAGGCCTTATTTGGACTCGTTCGTTATTTTTTTCATTGATGATATATTGATACACTCTCGCAGCCAAGAGGAGCATGAGTAGCCCCTTAGAGTCGTCCTCCAGACTCTGAGGGATAGTAAGTTGTATGCCAAATACTTCAAGTGTGAGTTTTGGTTGAGTTCAGTTGCATTTCTAGGCCATGTGGTTTCATCAGAGGGTATTCAGGTAGACCCCAAGAAGATTTCAGCAGTTAGAGATTGGCCTAAGCCCACTTCAGCTACAGAGATTCGGAGCTTCTTGGGCTTAGCAGGATATTATCGCCGAGTTGTGGAGGGCTTTTCATCTATAGCAGCCCCGATGACTTGGTTGACCCAAAAGGGTGCCCTTTAGGTGGTCTGATGAGTGTGAGGTGAGCTTTCAGATGCTCAAGACAGCCTTGACCACGGCATCGGTGTTAGTGTTTCCCACAGGTTCAGGACTGTATACCGTGTATTATGATGCTTCACGGGTTGGGCTTGGCGCAATGTTGATGCAGGAGGGAAAGGTTATAGCTTATGTTTCTCGTCAGTTGAAGATTCATGAGAAGAACTATCCGGTTCATGATTTGGATCTTGCAGCTATTGTTCATGCGTTGAATATTTGGAGGCATTACTTGTATGGTGTTCCATGTGAGGTGTTCACGGATCACAAGAGTTTGCAATACCTATTCAAGTAAAAGGAGTTGAACATGAGGCAGAGAAGGTGGTTAGAGTTATTGAAGGATTATGATATTACCATTCTTTACAATTATTTATCGCATGAGAGGACATGCCGTGATGATTGTTTATTTTTTATCGCACAAGGGGACATGACGTGCCGATTGTTTATTATTTATCGCACGAGGGGACATGGTGTGCTGATTTTTTATTATTTATCGCACGAGGGGACATGTTGTGCTGATTGTTTATTATTTATCGCACAAGGGGACATGCCGTGCTGATTGTTTATTATTTATCGCACGAGGGGACATGCCGTGCTAATTATTTATTATTTATCGCACGATGGGACATGCCGTGCCGATTGTTTATTATTTATTTATCGCGCGTGGGGACATTCCGTGCCGAGTGGTTATTATTTATGCATGAGGGGACATTCCGTGCCGAGGGATTGTGAGACTATGCACAAGGGGACATGTCGTGCCCGTTGTTGTTCATTTTCTGTTCTGAGATGTTAAATTCCTGCTTTTACTTTCATATTTCTGTTATCACCCTGTTCTACTGCACTAGTATCTGTTGCCTTTTTTATCCCCAACATGTTCTCCCTGTATCTGCTTTTACTTGTTTATTCCCGTCGATATTTTCCTGTTATTATATAGAATTGCACAGGTATGTATATTGTTGTCGGTCCTAGCCTCGTCACTACTTCGCCGAGGTTAGGCTCGGCACTTACTCAGTACATGGGGTTGGTTGTACTGATGCTACACCTGCACTTCTTTATGTTGTGCAGACTACGCAGCCGGACCCAGTGGACACTGACGGAGGGAGCATTCCTTCAGTCCATTCAGGAGATATCGAGGTAGACCCACAGACGTTCGTGGGCCTTGGCGTCACCTTCTACCCTTCTCTTTCAGTTCTGTCTTATTCTATAGTTTCTAAGACAGTCATATGTACTTATTTTCAGACCATTGTATTTAGTAATCTCATATACAATTCGTGAGTATGTGACACTAGTTCTGGGTTATATTTACGGGATCTGTTTCGGAGCTTGTTATGTAATTTGAAATCAGTTAACTTTCATATTGTTAGTCGCAATTGTCGTAATTATCTTGTTCATTTTAGCTGTTAATGGATTTGTTTAGTTCAAATGTTGACTTGTCTAGCAGGTGCAACGATAGACGCCATCACGACCTGTAGGTGGGATTTCGGGCCGTGACAAAAGAATGCTTTGGCAGATCGACAGTGTAGCTTGATTAAACCCCCTCGGTAGAGACGAGGACTATACCACTTGACCAGGTTTTCGAGGCTGAAAGTCATTCCCTCGACCATGTTGGAGAAGTATCGAATCATGTATAAAATCCTCTAGAAAGAGGGATAAATTTGACTGAGTGACACCTGATATTGACGGCAGAAGTCGAGAATCACCAGATCTATCAGTGGAGAAGAAGAATCTATGGGGCATAAAGTGAAAGGGTATGTATATACGTTGAGGAAGCGAGTTATATGTGTGACTATGCTTCCCTCAGCTGTAGGGATTTCTACTTGCACCGCCTCCCCCCAGCCGCAATCTATCTTTACTTTCTTTGTATCGGTGACCACACTTATATACCAAGACATGGGCTCGCATCGGCCTGGTGTAGAAGGGGGTTTCTCGATGGTAAAATCGGAGATAGTGTCAAAAGGACATGGAATGCATTGCTCGATACTAGGAGCAGTTCTCGATTTTCCCTTGGACGAGCGTGACGAGGAAGTGATTCCCTAATTTTGAGGGACCATATTGGAGGTTTTGGCCATGATTGTAACTGAGTTTCAAAGAAGGAAGACGAAGAAGCAAGCACAAAAAGAAGATTAAAACAGAAAACTATTAGCTAAGCTTTAAAGACCTTGAGATGTTGTAAAAGTGTGGAAGGAAAAACAATTGGGGTATTTATAAGAGCCATTTAGGCAGGTTCGGGGAGCGGAAAGGTTGAACCAATAGCGGTTCATGGGCTTCTCGATGCTGACACCGACCTCTGCGCAGCCTTTATGTCACATCATTTAATGTTCCGGCAAGGCTGACGTCATAATGGGGATATCGAAGAGGCAAGAATTCAAGACCGTTTCTTATAATTTATTCTGTGAAACGCGGGGACTATCTGTATAAGACTATAATTAGAGAATCTGATTTTATGATCATTATGGAATTCCATAGCCCGTCCTCAGAGGGCTCGAGGCACAGTTCGAGGTTCGACACCGAGGGAGCATATCGAGGATTCCCCACGCTCAACCTCGGGGCGGTATAAATCGGTGACCATCATGGAAAAGCGGGAAGTTACCAAAAGGCACGTGGTTAGAGCAGACCAAGTCTGCAGGAATATTACAAGTCCATACGGTGATATTAAATAGTTGTACCAGTTGCACGTCTTTGTAATAATTGCACATGTACTATGTTGGGATTTGTCCTACCCCCTCTTTTTCCTCTCCTTTTGGATCAGTCAGGTTTTTGACAGTATTGGGACAACTCATTTCCTTTTTGGGACAAGGGATGTGAAGGATTTGAAGAGTCGCCACCTAACGAATTAAGGTGATTTAGGGAACCTACTAAGGGTCACTTATAATACAAGTTGAATAACTAGAATTGATTAAGGGCTTGAAATTACCTCAAGGGGAAGGTGTTAGGCACCCCTCAAAGTCCAGAATTGTGGTTCTCGGCCAAACATACTTTGTGAATTCATTCAAGCAGCAAATAGGCAGTCTAAGCGCACATATGTAAACAAATAAAGGTTTGACAGATTAGCAGTCTAAGCACACATATGTAAATGAAAGGGGAGGTCCTAAGTTGTTTATCCTATAGGATCACATCAATGAAATGCCCGGTAATCACTCCTTAGTGAGGGGCTACACATGGCATTAGCGCATTGGTCATCATATCCCTTTCTACCCATTATCCCACCCCTTAGTGGTTATTTAAGCTAGTTTTATTTAGGGAACTCTAAGCGTGTTGTTACCCGTCCTTTCCTTGTGGCCCTGGAAGAATTTAGGACCTCTAGATATAGGCAGTTATAGACAACCCCCCATAAGGTTTTATAAGGATAAAATTCTAGGCGACATGCAAGAACAAATAGGACTAACAGATAAGTGCAGGAAAGCAGTTAAGAGGCTCACATTTACCTTTACATGTAATGTATATAAGCAGCACGTCTCAAACACAAACAAGAGGCCGTTTTATTAGAAACGATCCTAAACAGGATATCTAAGTGAATATCAATGCACATAAATATGCAATTTTGTTTCATAAACTCAACACCAGAGCGCTAATAACTTTGCCTACTGATTTTAAACTTGTGGGTCTTTAAGCGGTAAACACAATCAAAAATAGTTTTTCAAGTTTTATAGAGATTGACTACCTAAGTCTTGCCTAGGCGTGGGACTGTGTATAATAACAATTACTAGAATTATTAGAAAGTTTAGAAGTTGTTTTACCTAAAAGCATGTTGTTCTAGGTGATATGAATCTGAGAATGCATAGATTGTTACCAGTTTTATTATGAAAACATCACAATGTGAGATTGTTTTATACCTTTTCATGAACTAGTAGTTAAACTATGTGGCTTAAACAAATGTGAACAGTTCCCTAGAGCATGGTATCTAATATGCACATACAAATGGCAGAATTGTTAAGACGGAATTCCTAAGGCATGATTTCTAAATGCAGACAAGAGTTATAGAACAGTTAAAACATGATTTCTAAATGCACAAGAGTAACATATTTTATATTAGTGTTGTTTATTGTCCTAGAAGTAGGATCTCTAAGTGATAAGCATAAAACATGGATTAGTGACAGGTGAGATGCTGAAACAGTAAATATGAAATCCTAGGAACATGGTATATAGTGCATGTCTGGCTTGATTTGGAGGAACATATTAGTCCTAAACATGGATTTTAATGTAGATATAAGGAATGCAAAGCCTATGACATGCTTTCTACCCAATGACATTAATAGGATTATATAGCTACCCTCCCTATTTCACTAGCCATCCCCAATATTTGCTTACAATAATTATTACAAACCAGCAGCTGAATGAATTACATAAATCAATAAAAACAAAGTTAAACTATAGGGAGCCTGAAGCAGGCCCAAGTGTATCCTGATGGTACCAGATCTTCCATACGCTCAAATGCCCAGAGTTTCATAGCCATGCTCATGTCCGGGTGTGTCAAAGTTCCCTAAGGACCTCAAGGATCCCGGCAAGTGCTCACACTCAAACTTTTCATAACCACAGCTGAGTAAGTGCAATGTGGAAAGCCAACCCCAGTGTGTCAGTGTTCAGAGGGATCTCACATGGATCCCAAAGCAGTCACACACTGGAGGGGCAGAACCTATGGACTTAAGATTAGAGTGAGAGTGCTTGACATAGTTTTGAAAATGTTTAGATAGGAAAACAATACTGAAAAGGATCAAGTGAGTGAAGAAGTCTTATCAAATAGGACTTTTTTAGTAGTAAAATAAGTTAAGTAAGAATAGTGTAATCAAACAAATAGTAGATCAACTACAGAGAGAACAGGTTCAACAATAGTCTTTCACACAGGGGTAATGGGAGTTGGGACAGATACAACACACATAGTAAAGCACATAACTAACAGAAGCAAAAAAGCCTTTTAGTAGTTTATGGGATTAGGGGATAGCTAATAATACACATATAGAACATGTTTTAGAATTGCTAATTAGAACATAGTTGCACTAGACTAGGTTGAACAGAGAATCAGAAGTGCTTAGGGGGTTTATGGGATTGGGAGAAAACTCATAATATAAACATAGTATGGGATAAGAATCTTAGAACAAATAGTAGAAGACATAGAAGTACTAAACATAATTAAACAGGGAGTCAGCACTACATTAGGGTAACAAATCACTTTGCAAAGACAGGTTTATTAACTGAAACTGGATAGCAAACAGTCGATCATTCAAACATATATAAGCAGAGCAAAATCGGTTTGAGACGGACTAAATAAAGCAATAAGCAAGTCATTTAGACAGGTTATTCATAAGTTGAACATGACAAAACTCTTTCATACTAAGCGAAATCAGTGATATAAACATGATAACAACATACTGAAAAGCTAAGAACATCGGGCATGGACTAATAATTAGTAAAACAAGTAGTAAAGAAGCACATAGAATTTTGGAGCTTGGATTTAGATCATAACATACCAGTTAAGCAGAGTAAACTAAGTATAGAGCTGTGGAGTGCTATAATTAGCCTTGGTTTTCTGCCGGCTAATTCAATTGAAGTAGTAAGTAATAAGAAATAGCAGAATATTTTTAAGTGGCAAAAAGAGAGAGTTTTAGAACCAGTGTTCGTGTATTAATGAGAGTAGAAAAGAGCATATATATAGCAGTTTGAAAGCTAAGTAAATAAGGTAAGGATCAAATTGTTCAGTAATTATAGAACTCAGAATCAATTAGAAATAAAATCAGTTCGATCTTCCCTTAATTAAGGGAGTGAATTACCAACGGTAAAGAACATGAAACAATAAAGAAAGAATTCAACCAGTATAGGTACAGAATAGGCAATTAGGGATAGATACATAAAGGTCCAATTAAGGAAATAACAGTAAGAATCAATTAATAATACAGTCAATCACATAATAAGGTTAAAAAAATAAATTAAAGGTTGTAAAAAATAGGAAAAAGTAGCCGGAAATTAATAAGGAGTATTAACACAGCAAATCAAGGATTCAATAATAAAAAATAGTATTGATTTTAAGGGAACTGTTATAGACTTTCATGAATAAACAAATAAGCGGAGTATAAACAAAAAGAACCAAATCGGAAACCCTAATAAGATACTACTAGGGTGAAAATCACAAAATACTATAATTAATCGAAGCATATTCATGAGAATCAAACATACAGGCAAATCGAATGAACAAACAGTAAAGACGACCTCATAATCAAAGACTAAAGCCAAAACTTAGGGGTTTTCAACATAACTAGTTAGGGTTAAAGGGAAAGATTAACAAAAACCGATTAAACACTTAGGAATTAGAGAACAACGCTTAAAAATCAAAATTGTTCTTGAAGAAAGTTTCAGAAACCCTAGTTATGAAGAAAAATGAAGCGACGCTTTGAAAATCGAAAGGTTTTTTCATAAAACGAGCAAAAATAGCTTAGATAATCTCAGATCTGTTACAGATCTAAGATGTTTAGGAGAAGAGATTAGGGTTTCAAAATATAACCCAAAAGCAGAGAGACCGACTTAGAAACCATAGATTTAATAAGAAAAAAGGACGATCTTACTCAATTGAGCCATGGTGGCCTGAGGATGATGAGAACAGGCCTAGGGGTGAGTGGACTGGCCACTGGTCCCTTGAGGAACCCAAAGATAGCAGGACCCGGTCATGGGAGATCCATTGAGGTTGGGAACGGTGGTGAGCCACCATTGTTAATGGCGAAGGGGATTAGGGTTAGGGTAGAGTGAGTGTGAGAGAGAAGGAGAGGGGTGACGGCGGAGAGGGTGAGTGGGAATGAGGGGTTTGGGGGTAGGTCATTAGGTTAATTAAGGAAAGACTAAACCTGGACCGTTGATAAAAAATGATCAACGACTAGGATTTGGGCGGATTGGGTCAGGTAGGATTTAGGAATTGGGCCTGGGTCTTTGGGCTAGTGTGATTAGGTGATTTGGGCTGGTTTCAGTAGGTTATAATTGAAATGAAATGGGGCTATTTGTTAACTACCTAGATAATTTAGTTAAAATATTTATAAAATAATTACTAATTATAAAAATTAATTTCATGCATAGAATATTTCAAAAATGATTATTTGGTATTTCAAAATACAAAAGACTAATTTCTGGTGAAAAATAGTACAAAATTATATGCATGGGCTATAATTACAAAGTTATCGCAATTATAGCTAAAAGGTGCCAATTTGTCTATTTATGGAATAAATTAGTCTTAATAGGACCATAAATAATAAATAAAATTAAGAAATGCCTTTGAAATAATTTGTTATGCAATTTTTTAATTATTTATTGGAAATAAAATACTAGACAAATTTATAAAAATGTAAATTTTTTTATAGAAAACACCAATTGATATTATTGCATGATTTTGAAGGTATATATGCAATTTTGAAAAATATTTTGAGAAATATTGGGTATCAATAGCTGCCCTCTTTACCCGGAATGGATGAAAGAGTTGTCAGGTAAGATATGATGGCCAATTTTGACCAAGCGAAACGGTTTGAGGGATTTAGGCCGCACTCTGGATTTCGAGCTGCCTACATATCCCTGGTTTTACAAGAATCAGGTCGTATGTAGTTCCGGATTCATCGGCGAAATATACCGGTGAAGTCATTGCAAGAACGGACGCAACATCTAGGGATGGGTGAATGAATGGTTCACAAGAGAGGTCAGATTTGATATATTTGAGGGAACTGGAGCGGGATCGCTCCTGCTGGGATAGCAGTTGCTTGCCGGGTCACCTGCAAATAAGAATACTACAAGCATATATTGTGCATAAATTTAAACATGATGCAGGTTCCCTTTGGACTATAAAAGCTATCTTCGGACGATTAGGGATAACATCCTTAGACCATGATGTCCTGGTCCATGAATTATTCAGTGAGAGATTCACAGGCCATGAAATGATATTCTCGGGCCATGAAAATGGTGTCTCCGAACTATGACGCCTTTGAATGATGATATGAAAGTTCGAGAGAGATCCTCTGGCCATGACATGGTGTCTTCCGACTATGAGGATGATGCCTTTAGAATATGGCGCCTTTTGACAGGTTGGCGATATTTCAGCCCATGAGATGCAGTAATGTGTTGTCGACAAGACAAGGCTTAGTCTTGCGAATTGGAGGGAAAAGCTTAGCCCGAAAGAGGAGCAAAGTATATAATAATTGAGAGACATCGCTTAGTATCAGTGAAAAGTAAATTGGAGGCAGAGCTTAGCCTCATGTAGGTGTGGAGACAAAGCTTAGTCTCATGCAAATTGAGGCAGAGCTTAGCCTCGTGCAGGGGAAGGCAGATATTAGCCTTATGCAAATGGAAGGCAGAGATTAGACTTATGTGAATGTGGAGGTAGGGCTTAACCTCATGTAAGATGGAGACAGAGCTTACTCTCATGCAGGGGGAAGGCAGCGATTAGCCTTATGCGAATGAAGGCAGAGATTAGCCTTATGCAAATGAAAGGCAGAGATTAGCCTTATTAAAATGTGGAGGTAGAGCTTAACCTCATGCAAAATGCGAGACAGAGCTTAGTCCCATGCAATATGAAGGAAGAGATTAGCCTTGTGCAGAAGAATAAATGGTAGCAGGATTTATTAGCTGGCAGCAGATTTCAACATTGCGATTGTTGTGAGAATTGTGACTACGAAGCATGTTTATTCTTTTTGCTGATAGCAAATTTCGGCGATGGCAATTATTTTTTAGAATTGTGACTTCGAAGCGTGTTTATTCTTTGTTCCTGCATCCAAAGAAAAATTGTGAGTTCTGTAGATGGGGAAGGTTGATTTGTGTTCCTGCTGGCTTTGCTTGGCTTGGTCTGCTTGGTCTAATGATCATGTTCAAGTCATCGGGGTAGCGCTTGCTAAACAGAGCTATTTTACAAACAAGCATGTATGATTTTGTAAAGACATAGTAAAAATGTATTTTAAGAAATCTAGATGAACCGACAACTATGACACTGTCCGAGACTTGCAACCTCTCATGCTAAGGAATTTTGAGGGTCCTCCTCAAAATTCTGCCCAGTGACCTCTCCTCAAAGGTCAACCTGTTGTTGGTCGACTTTCTCTTCTAGACACAAGATATTTGGAGTACCAACATGCAAATTTGGGTACTGCAGAAGTTACCTTGAATGCATGGACTGTTTTCATAACCATCTTTCCAAATTTCAATATGTCCCTTTATGACCCATACTTAACTNGTTGTTGCTCGACTTTCTCTTCTAGACACAAGATATTTGGAGTACCAACATGCAAATTTGGGTACTGCAGAAGTTACCTTGAATGCATGGACTGTTTTCATAACCATCTTTCCAAATTTCAATATGTCCCTTTATGACCCATACTTAACTGAAGCCCTAAAAATCCAGGTCCAAATTCAAGGTGCCCCACAAGCCACAGATTCTATCCAAGCCACTCTTCATCACCAAATAGCATGGCAAGTCCAAAATCACGCCATGGATCTTTGCCTTCCAGGAGGAGAAAATGCTTTACTCTTGAATATTGATGCTACCAAAGGAAATACCATGTGCACCCAAATACCCAGAAAAATTTCCAGAGATGAGCTTGTCAAAATTCTTCATGATTCCTGGATTAAAAATTATGAATGGTTAAGGGAACCAGAAGAACCTCTACAATCTGGTGAGCCAACTTTTACCAAAAGAAATGACAAAACTGTTTCCATAAGATTTGACCATTCCCATCTAAAAAAACCCAATAAAACCATCTTTTCATGCCAAATGATCCAACCCAAAGACACAAACTCTGACCCTAACCCTAAAAGGGAACCCTTCTGGAATATACAAACTATCATGGAAGAACATGACTGGTGTAGATACTTTGACAAAGACGGCAAAAGAGTTTGGTGGTACAAATTCCCCTTTACGAGACATTGCCCATGGGATCTCGATTGTGATTTCCAAGGTATCCATTTGGAAAATATGATGAACAACACCAGCGTCACTGGGAAGAATTTGACCTTTCGTATCTATGATATATTTTGCTTTCTTGAGTCTCTTGCTCTGTTCTTTCGAATGGATGGAAAGGCTGGTCCATGTATGAAAATAGAGTAATAATACTCTAAGAAAGTTAGCTTATTGTAGTACTAAAGTTTTCTGAGTTATAACAGTTGGGTTGATTATAGTACAGTTGGGTTGATTAAAGTTTTTTGAGTTATTGAATTGTGACTGAACCCATAGGATTGCCTACGTATCCCTCTTACACGAAAATCAGGTCAGGCGTAGTTCAATTTACATCATTTGAGAAAATCATAAAGAATTACACATAGTAGTGCTTGACTGCATCTGAATTGATCGGTTTTTTCCAAACTTCTCAGTCCATTTCTGCAAGTATAAGAGCTCCTCCTGTCAACACTCGGTGAACCATATACGGACCTTGCTAGTTGGGAGAGAATTTCCCCTTGTCTTCATCTTGATGTGGAAACACCTTCTTTAACACCAGCTGCCCCGGTGTGAAGTGTCTTGGCTTGACTCTTTTGTTGAAGGCTCTGGACATCCTGTTCTAGTAAAGCTTCCCATGACACACTGCATTCATCATTTTCCTGTCTATGAGGCCTAGTTGTTCGTAACGACTTCTTATCTATTCTGCATCGCTGAGCTCAGCTTCTTGTATGATTCTTAATGAAGGAATCTCTACTTCGGCAGGAATAACGACTTTCGTACCATAAACCAGTAAGTAAGGATTTTCCCCAGTTTATGTACGGACTATGGTGCGGTATCCCAGTAAGGAAAACGATAGCTTTTCGTGGAATTGTTCGTGCTTTTCTATCATCTTTCTCAAAATCTTCTTGATGTTTTTATTGGCGGCTTCTACAGCTTCATTCATCTCTGTAGGCTGTAGAATTCCTGTGCTTGATTTTGAAAGTCTCGCATATGGCTTTCATCAGATGACTGTTGAGATTGAGGTCGTTGTCGGTGATGATTGGCTGTGGAACTCCGAATCGACAAACAATACGGTCGTGGACAAAGTCAACTACAACTTTCTTAATCACTGCTTTGTAAGATGCTGCTTCGACCCATTTGGTGAAATAATCAATAGCTACCAAGATGAACCTGTGTCCATTTGACGCGGTAGGCTCGATTGGTCCATTGACATCCATTCCCCAGGAGGCAAATGGCCATGATGAGTGTCACGACCCAAAATCTATGGGTTGTGATGGCGCCGGACACACTGTCAGACAAGCCAATCCCTGAACCAGTTCAAACAACTTCCTGCTTAACACTTTCAAAATCATGTCTTTTTCTACATTTATAATCAAATAATAAAGCAAATGCTCGTAAACTAAATACGGCGAAAAATCCTCTTAATGTAGTACAAGAAGTACCAAAACTTTCCCAGAACCCGGTGACACAAGTACATGAGCAATTTCTAAGAATTTATACAATTATACAACTCTTGTCCGAGAAATAAATAGGACAAAGGCAATAGATATAACATGTAAGTACACAGAAGGGAGACTCCGGCAGCTGTGGAATGCCTCTGGATGAATGCAGCCCGTATAAGTCTTCCAAATCAATCACTATACTATAAAGGTACCTGTGAAACAAAATGCACAGAAAGTGTAGTATGAGTACATATACATATATGGACCCAGTGATTATCCTGTCTAATCTCGAAGAAGTAGTGACGAGAGGTCGACTCGGTACTCAGTAAGGTCCATTAGTAAATAGAAATAAACAGGATATAAGGAAAGTTGTAAACAATGTAAATAGTGCACCACAATTGTGAAGAGAATACAGAGTTCCCAAGTAAATATTGAAAGTAGTAACAACTCACCTGTCTCATTTCCCCCAAACATCTGTCAAATCATAAATCAGGAAAACAAAAGTACCAAACAGGCATGCGCACACAGGAGTAGGACAACCGGCTGGAGTCATGAGGGAGAATAACTATGCACTGCCGGGGATCGACCGGCCCGTACCAAGAGTGCATGCTTAACAGTAATACTGCCTACGCACTACCGGGGATTGACCGGCCCGTACCAAGAGTGCGTCTATCAATGTAATCATATCATAGTGAAGAATAGCTATGCACTGCCGGGGATCGACCGACCCGTACCAAGAGTGCATGCTTAACAATAGTCCTGCCTACGCACTGCCGCCCGTACCAAGAGTGCGTCAATCAATGTAATCATATCATATCATAGTGTAACTTCGTCCATGCACTGCCGGGGATCGACCGGCCCGTACCAAGAGTGCATTCTTAATTAAATCCCTGTGCACTGCCGGGGATCGACCGGCCCGTACCAAGAGTGCACTATAAATCCGCCGTGGCGTACGGCCCGCTCCCATAAGAGTGAAGGAAATTACATATCGCTCGCGGGATGTAAATTACGAAGCGACAACATGCGCACACAGAATGTAAAGTTCATTTCACCACAATCCTTTCCAATTATTTAAGTAAATGAAAGCTCGGGGAAAACAATAATATCTTACATGAGTACAAAACTTAAAGTCATTTCTTTTCCTTTCATAATACTTTCCATAAATAATTTCTTTCATATTCCTTCCCGTAAGTTAATACATTTCATAATATTTTTTCGTGAAAACAATTTCCTTCCATATTAATTTAAAATTTATAAATCTCAGAGAAACAAAACCACACAACAGGATATTATAACATAAATATAGTTCATTACAAGAAGTATACAGGGCATGATGTGGGGCCTAACTACCCGGCCATAACAATAGTAGCCGCTACGTACGGACTCTCGTCACTTGGTACGTACGTAGCCCCAGCAAACAATTACATGTAGCATGTAGAACACCTAAGGGGACAATTCCCTCTTACAAGGTTAGAAAGGAGATCACCTCGCTCCGAAGATTCATCACTGGCTTCCAAGCCTCTACGAAGACTAAAATGGATGCGCAACGCTCCCAAACTATCCAAATAACGATAATTCAATGAAACTATACTCAATAAATCATAGCCAATTCAAATTACAAAGTTCCTCGGCTCGACTATATGAAATGACCAAAATGCCCTCGGTCCCATGTGCC
The DNA here is from genome assembly GCA_005239495.1 of Nicotiana undulata. Lineage (NCBI taxonomy): Eukaryota > Viridiplantae > Streptophyta > Magnoliopsida > Solanales > Solanaceae > Nicotiana > Nicotiana undulata. Next base: position 35,857 of record ML293875.1, on the reverse strand, counting down.
TGGACCTCGAAATTTCTTGAAGAAAATCCCTACCCGAAGCTTTACTAATGCAATAAGTCAGTTTACTCAATTAGTCATGCTAAATTCGTGGCTAAAATCCAAATTTCCAAATTTCTAGGATTTCTTCAAAATATTAATTTTTTCACAAATTTTCCCTATTTTTCATGCTCTAATACATGATATAATCTTGTATTTAATTTGGAAATAAGTAGAATGATCTTAACTCTGAAGCTTGGTTGAAATCTTCCTTGAAGAAATGAAGAAAAATGAGCTAAACCCGCTAAAATATCATTCTGCCCAGGTATTTACTCATCGCGATCGCGGAAAATGCTTCGCGATCGCGAAGAACAATTTTTCCAGCCCAAAATTTGCTCTTCGCGATCGCGGAGAACAATTGCCCAGTCTGCCCAGACAGCCTCCTGTAGAATAGTCATACCTTTTCACACGCAACTCCAAATGACAAGTGGTTAAAATTTTTGAAAACTAGACTCAAATATCTACAACTCTCATGTGTTTGTCATCTTCCAATTCCTTATAGATTTCTAGATATTATCTGGCAAAGTTATCCCATGTGCAACACAACTTTCTTCTTCATCTTCCCGGACACCCTGTAGTGTAACAACCATAACTCTTTGTACACAAATCCAAATCATGAATGGTTTACATTTGTAGAAATTATACACAAAGGGCTACAACTTTCCTTATTATACCATCTCAACATTCCTTATAGATTATGAGATATGAGACTTCGAAGTCGAGTAAGTGAAGCAGAACATTTATTCTACGCGATCACGAAAGGCTTTCCACGTTCACAATTCACTGGCCCGTTTCTCACATTTTACTCACCGCGATCACGACCAATTCCCCGCAATCGCATAGAACACTGCTGTAGCCAAAAACCAGCAGTTAAAAATGGCCTAGAAATGGTCCGAAACCACCCCGAAACTCAACCGAGCCCCTCGGGACCTCGTCTGAACGTACCAAGAAGTCTGGAAATATATGACGGATTTAGTCGAGGCCTCAAATCACATCAAACAACGCCGAAAACACAAATCGCGCAAGAATTCAACTTTATGAACTTTGAAATTTCTAACTTTCACATCCGATGCCGAAACCTATCAAATCACGTCCGATTGACCCCAAATTTTGCACACGAGTCACATTCGACATTACGGACCTGATCCAACTTTTGGAATCGCATTCCGACCTTGATATCAAAATTTCCACTTCCGGTCGGATTTTCTCAAAAGCCTTCAAATTTCTATCTTTAGCCAAATGACCTTAAATTGACTTTTGGGTATCCAAATTCACTTCCGATCGCGCTCCCAACTCCAGAATCACCATACGAAGCTATTCCCAGAATCGGAATCCCAAACGGACATCAATATCTCTAAAATGCTCTTTAAGGCAAACTTTAGGAAATTCCTTCAAAATGCTGACTTCCACAATATACGCCGAAACACTCCCGGGTTATCCAAAACCCGTTCCGGACATACGCCCAAGTCCGAAATCATCATACGAACCTGCTGGAACCTTTGAATCCTTATTCCGAGGTCGTTTACTCAAAATTCTAGTCTTACTCAATTTCTTCAACTTAAGGCTTCCGAAATGAAAATTTTCCTTTCAATTTAACTCCGAACCACCTGAATTTCAATTCTGACCATACACACAAGTCACAATACCCGAAATGGAGCTGTTCATGACTCCTAATTGGTGAATGACGCGCTGGATCTCAAAACGACCGGTCGGGTCGTTACAATGAGCTTGTTGCATTGAGCTTATTTGGTGGTACTTTTACCATGTCTGCATGTACCTGACATTTGTAGCATTTCCGAACATATTGGATGCAATCTGTTTCCATGGTCATCCAGAAATAACCGGCCCTGAGGACCTTGGCATTGATCTATTTGGTAACCTCCTCCTTGATTTTCAGACTCATATCAGGCTTGAACTTCCGGAGTTTCTGCTTTACTGGCGGGCACATTGGATTGGTTGGCAATTTGTGAGCCGCAATGGATGTACTTAACCTAGTCATATCATCATACGACCATGCGAATATATCTTCATAATCTTTCAAGAATTGTGTTTATTCTTCTTTCTCTGACGGTGACAAGTGGATGATGATGCGAGTTTCTTTTATAATCTTTGAATCTCCTAGGTTGACTACCCCAGATTCGTCAAAATTGGACTTAGGCATGTTCTCAAAGTCTTCTACTTCTCTGACAATTTCATCAGGTATGATATCCTCTTCTTCTGAATCACTGTCCTTTTGTTGTGTTGCCTCATTTCATGTCACAATCATTGGTTCATCAAGACAAGAAATAGTAATGTTGTATAGATAAAAGTAATGAGAGAAAAAATGATAATAAAAACTGATTCATTGATACATAAAGCAATTTTCAATAATTTAAGCACACATTTTGGAACACTGGATATTTTATTGAAAATAGAAATGCGAAAAGAAAATCATTAGCAAACGAAATAAACAATGCTTGTTTAGCCTTGCTACCTCCGAGACTCGTCGGGCCCTGGATGGTCTGACAATCCAGTTTCTGAGGAATGAGCCTTCGCTAACGGCATGAATGGAAGGTCCTTACTCCTGCTCCTCCTTGACAATAACACAACAGTCCATATCATCATCTTCCAGGAATAGATTCTTCAAGGTTGCCAATGATTCTTCCTCCACTGACCCCCATATGACGTCGGCTTGCTGGAAAGTCTGCTCCAGATGCGGTATAGGTTGTTCCAATGGATAGTAGGGACCGTGCCATGGTGGAGACCAGGTTTTGTAGTCTAGCAAAGTTTACTTGTATCCCAGGACAAAAGCGGTGTCGTGGCGCTTTAGCGGTATCTGTTTGGAGATCCCTTGAAGATTCTTGCCGAGTCCTTTGCCAGGCTCATATCCGCTATAGTTCACTATGCTCTCGATCTTACTGTCCCTCCACTTATCTTTGTCTATTGCATTGACTCACTCGATGTGGTTATAGGGTTCTCCACCCAGCCTTCTTCTACCCTCAACCACCGGGATGGTCTGGTAGTTGTATATAGGGTTGCTTCCATCTCCATGGATGATTACTTCCTGGTGATTCCACTTAAATTTCACTGCCTGATGCAATGTCGATGCCACGGCCCCATCGACATGTATACGTGGTCTTCCTAATAAGATATTATAGGACGAGAATATATCTATCACCTGAAATTCAACCTCGAATCAAGTAGGCCCCATCTGTAGACAAAGACCGATTTCTCCAATGGTGGACCTCTGGGAGCCGGTGAAAGACTTTATATTCATAGACCCTTCCGTATCTCGTACAATCCCTTGCCCAGTGTCTTGAGTGTTGTCAGTGGGAAAATGTTGAGGCCGCATCCTCCGTCGATTAGAACCCCGGTAATGAAATAATCCTCTCCTTCATGTGACTTAGCCCTCTATTGGTAGTTCATCCTCGTGGAAAGTAATTTTGTGACATTCCAGCACCTGCTCTACCATGTTGGCCATTTCTCCACTGGTGATGTTATTAGGCACATATGCTTCGTTCAACACTTTCATCAAAGCATTCCTGTGTGCTTCCGAATTCTGCAATAATGACATGATGTATATTTGGGTTGGAGTTTTGTTCAGTTAATTTATGAAGGATTATTCTTTGGCTTGCACCTTCCTCCAAAGGTCATCCGGACCTGTTTCGATGATAGGAGGTTTGTTGGAATTCTGCCTGCTAGACTCTCCCAAGTGTTCAGGGGTATAGACCCTGCCAGTCCTGGTAATTCCCTGTGCAGCACCAGCTTCTTCTATCTTGACCTTCCTTTTCCTTCTAGCTTCAGCCACGTAATCCCTAGGCACACCATTAGTATTGAAATGCGGTGTGGTTGACATTGTCACTGTAATTGGTGTGGCTACCTTTACTTCAAACGGGATGGGTACAATGACAGGCGACATTACTTCAACCTCAAATGGCATAGGTGCACCTGTAGGTGGTGCCGCTTCAAACTCGAATGGGACTGACGCAGTTGCCTCAACATCTCCTGACGACTGAGTTTTGACTATGACAGGATTAAGTGTGACTATCGGCTTCTTTGGGTCATCACATTCTTTGATCAACCCGATCGACCCCTTTAGGTCCCATTCTTCCTCTATTTCTATCACATTGATGCCTCCACCCCTGTGGTCTAGGAGCGGATTATCGCGGACATTGGGAGTAGTTTCCTTAGTCTGGATGGCCTTATTATCAATCAGCGACTGGATCTTATCCTTCAGTGAGCGACATTCATCAATGGTATGCCCCTTCATGCCAGAATGGTATGCACATATTTTATTTGGATTGACCCACTGGGATGGATTTTCTAGGGTTACAACAGGCACGGGGGTGACATAACCAGCAGCTTTAATCCTTTCATACAACTGGTCAATGGGCTAAACAATGGCTGTGTATTGCTTGGGTGACCTGCGGTCAAAGTTGGCTCGAGATCTTGGGAAATGTTGGCGAGCTGGAGGTGACTGGTATTGAGAAGGTTGGGAGTTGTATGTATGATAAACAGTGGCTGGTTGGGAATATCTGGGAGATGTGGGTTGATAAGTAGGTGGAGGTGACGGTTGATATGTTGGTGGATGTGGTGGATGATATGTGGGCGGGGGTGTTTGGTATGTTAGTGGGGAGGTTCGGTATACCAACGGGGATTTGGGTCCCTGTGCAACCATTACCGTTCCTGCGTCTTTCTTTTTGGATATGCCACCTGACTACAAGGCTTTGTTTGTGGTTTGCAACGCTTCAAAATTAGTGACCATTCCGCTCTTAATACTTTCTTCAATTCTTTCACCCAGCTTGATGATGTCAGAGAATTTGTGGTTTTCGATCATCATCAGTCTCTCATAATACTGCTAGTCTTGTGCCCGGAAAAAGAATTTATTCATTTGTTCTTCGTCTAGTACATGCCTGACCTTAGCTGCTTCATACCTCTAATGAGTGGCATACTCGCGAAAGGTTTCTCTGGGCTTCTTCTTAAGATTCTGGATATAAAACACGTCTGGAGCATTTTTCGTGTTGAACCTGAACCGGTTCATGAAATCTGATGCCATGCTCACCTAGTTGGACCACTTCTTAGGGTCTTGGCTGATGTACCAAGACAAAGCATCTCCCGTGAGGCTTCTCATGAATAATTTCATACGAATCTTCTCGTCTCTTCCTACTCCAACCAATTTGTCACAATAGGTCCTTAGATGGACCCTGGGATCAATAGTACTGTCGAACATCTCAAACTTAGGAGGTTTGTAACTCTCTAGTAGTTCAACATCGGGTTGTATGCAGAGATCTTCATAGTTCAACCCTTCAATTCCCTTACCTCCTTCAACGCTTTGAACTTATCTAGTTAGTTTCTTGACTTCTTCATCCAAGTTATTAATAAGCATATCCTTCTCACTGGATTCAGGTGTCTAAGAAATGGGTTGGGTGTGAGTGAGCTAGATTCTCCACATAGATGGGGTTGTTCTGATGGCCTGGTGCCTGAGCATAGAGGTGGTCGTTGGTGGAATTTTGTGGTTCAGGGATGATCGGTGGGATGTTTATCGGAGTGTGGCAAGCGTTGTGCTGGTACTGTGGTAGAATAGTTTTATTTTTCGATGGATTTGTATAGTGGTGAGCTGTGGGAGGATTCTACTTCTTTGAGGTATTCTGAGGTGGAGCGGGATTGTGAGTGTTCGGGTGATTGACATCTAGAACACTAAGTGAGAAGGATAGATTTGCCAAGTTTCGAATATGTTCGAGCTTCCTTTGGAGTTTCAACAACCTTTGCTCGAGTTATGACACAACATCATTTTGAACCTGAGTACCTTGACTGTCAGAAGCTTCTGCTCGTTCAGCTGGCATTGTGTTTTCCATTCTGATATTGCTCAAATCTTCCATTTTGCCTTTTCCTTTGCCTTTAGGTGGACTAGGAGGAGGAGAAGGTGGAGGGCCCCTGGATCTTGTGTGGTATGATGATGATGCCAGAATGCACGAACCAACCTTTGGGGAGGGGAATAATCAAAAGAAAGTAAAATAAAACAAAAAGGTAGCCAAGTTAGTGAGGATCATGAGAAAATATTTGTAGTATTTAAACACATATTTCAGAAATGTAAGTGCGTGTCCTGATTTTGGGAGCCTCGTTGTGCCTGAGGTAGGCCTAGCAACAAGATGATTTGGAGAACTTAGATTCCAAAATGCCTCATTTCATTAATGAAAAATAGACAAATCCCAAAACGACACTAAAATAACAAACAGAAATAAAGTCACTAATGGCACTCAACCTTATTACATTGATAAAAGCAAAAGGTAAACCTAGCCTACTTGGTCCCAGAAGAAACTTCCCCAAATTCGATAACCTTGATCCTGTCGAACAAGTTCCCTAGCTCGCGCAATCCCAGTAGCAGGTACGCTCTGGCCGTGTATACGCCTTCATTCCTCTCGTCTTTCTGGCAGTCCTCAACCCTCTTGATATTTTTTCCCTCCACCTCAACTATGCCTAGCTCCAAGTACTCCAGCTTCTTGTTGGAACGGATAGCCACATCTTTCCATTCTTCGATCAACCTTTTGTTGGTTTCACGTAACTCTCGGTGCTCATTTTCAGAGTCATGGATCCTTTTATGTAGCCGGTTGTACTTGACATGAGCCTCAACATTCTCGTCTATGATTATGTTGCCCTGGCTGATTCCTGGCGTCACTAACCCATCCAAGTCATCTTCCAACCAAGCCAGGTAGAAAGGTGCAAATCCTGCATGGTACCTGTCTGATTCAATAGTATCCTTTTCCATTATGATTTTGCAGTGCCACATGTGTTGGGCTTGGCACTTGTAGGGACGTTGTCATCCCCTAAGTCATCTCTGAAGTGGCTCAGCTTATGAACCCTCGGCTCAACTTTCTTTCTGCCTTCTTGTCTCATGGCTCGGAGAGCAACGTAAGGATATATTCCTCTCAACCCAATCAATACTAGGTGTGGTGCATCGCTAGACTTGATGATGAATTCGTCCGTCGGGAACCACTCGAATATCCATTGTACATGCTCCTCAGTTAGGTTATCAAAGAACTCTACCCACTCCTTGGAAGTCTCTGGCTGACCAAATCTTTTTTGAATATATGTCATCCGCTTGGGGTGGTGGAAAGCAATGTGGTCATTCCAAGCCCTTCGCGGAAAAATTGGTGATACCGACCCTTTTGAAGATGTTCTAAGTGCCATAGTTGCAGTAATAGGTTGCAACCCTTGAAATGCTTAGCTCCTCCCTGAAAACGCTCTAAGGCTCGGTAAATATCAACTAGGATCATAGGGACAATACTGAAGGTTTCCTCGTCGATCCCCTCCTTCAAGGCCTTGGTTACCATGGCCTTGTTGGAAACACTATCAGTCCCAGAAAGCATACAATAAATACGTATACCCTACGGTGGATATGACCCAGAGATGTAATGGCAAACTCGTCATGATAGGTACGGTATGATTTGTTGTGACTGTATCTCCATACAAGTACTCGAAGGTTATGTATGATTGTTTCAGACATTCCAACTCATCGTTCTTCTTCAACCCCATCATTTTCAGGAAACCTCTGCCTGTGCGGTTCTCAGGTACCAACAACCTAGGGGTCTCCCAAACCAGTCCAGCTAGTCCCCCTATCTCTTCTAACATCGGTCTCATCTTAATATTCCCAAAGTGGAATACGACTCTTTCACTATCCCAGAATAGATTAGTGGCCTCAATCAACATGTTGTTTGACTACATGTCTAAAAGAGATGGTAAATTTCCCAGATACTTCTTTATGTGTTTCTTGTCACTAGAGGGAAGGTCTTCCAACCAGTTCATGAGCATTGGAGGGATATTGCTGACCATACCAAATCTGGGGACTTCGTGCCTCATTTTCTGCAAGTAAAAAATGGTTAGGCCCTTACCCTCGTCTGTCTGGTAGGACTTATGGAGAGTATAGCACACGCAGGATTTCTTCCTACTGCACCGGCCGTCCCTCAGGCTGGGGGAGGGGCCCAGACTCCTGCTACCCGTACGTCAGAGCAGCTAACTCAGCAGTTTCAGACTCTGGCACCTAAGCCAGCCGGATTAGTTCAGCCTGGTTTAGCAGCACCGGTAGCTGAGGGAGTTAACAAGAGAACCCGTCACTTTGGGAGATTTAGTGGAGCCTCATCTGGAGGCAGAGACTTCTTTGGCAGAGGTCATCCTCCCAGGCTCTATCAGACAGCGCTTCAGATATCTCCTCGTGCACCGCCAGCACCTATTAGTGCTCAGCCGCTCCAGAGCTTTCAGGGAGGATATCAGGGTCGTCAGGGCTAGTTCCCGAGTCCTCATCCACATCAGCAGAGATCTTGTCATAATTGTTGTATGCCGGGGCATATTGTCAGATATTGCCCCCGAGTATCTAGTGGTCCTCAGTATCAGGGCTCCCGTTCTATGGTTCTCGTAGCAGGCACACCCCCACCCTCTTAGCCAGCTAGGGGTGCTGGCCGTGGTGCCAGAGGAGGTGGTTAGGTTCTTAGAGGTGGAGCACAAGCCACGAGAGGTGGAGGACAGGATGTTCAGATTGGAGGGGCTCCGCCCCATTGTTATGCTATTCCTGCCAGACCCGAGGCTGAGGCCTCCGATGCAGTTATCACAGGTACGGCCTCCATTTGCAATAGAGATGCTTCGGTATTATTTGATCCAGGTTCTACTTTCCCTTATGTGTCCTCAAATTTTGCCCCTTATTTGAGCATGCCTCGTGATTCTTTAAGTACTTCTGTGTATGTGTCTACCCCTTTGGGTGATTCTATTATGGACGATCGAGTCTATCGTTCCTTCTTCGTTGTTATCGGTGGTTCGGAGACTCGGGTAGACTTATTGCTTCTTGACATGGTAGATTTTGATGTGATTCTGGGTATGGACTGGTTATCACCCTATCATGCTATTTTGGACTGTCATGCCAAGACAGTGACCTTAGCCTTGCCTGGAGTACCTTGTTTAGAGTGGAGAGGGACTCCTAGTCATTCTTCTGGTAGAGTTATTTCCTATATGAAGGCTCGGCGTGTGCTTGAGAAGGGTTGTTCGGCCTATTTGGCCTACGTTCATGATTCTAGTGCTGAGGTCCCTTCTATAGAGTCTGTGCCCGTGATCCGCGAGTTTCCAGAGGTATTCCCTGCCGACCTGTCGGGTTTGCCACCCGACAGGGTTATTGATTTCTGTATTGAGTTAGCTGAGGGCACTCAACCCATTTCTACTCCTCCATATCGTATGGCTCCACCAGAGTTGAAAGAGTTGAAGGAGCAATTGCAAGATTTATTAGATAAGGCTTCATCAGGCCTAGTGTTTCTCCTTGGCGCGCTCCAGCACTGCTCATGAAGAAGAAAGATGGCTCTATGAGAATGTGTATCATTTGCCGAGGATTGATGATTTATTCGATCAGCTTCAGAGTGCTACGGTATTCTCTAAGATAGACTTGATATCTGGTTACCATCCGTTGAGGATCAGGGCGTCTCATGTGCCTAAGACAACTTTTCGCACTCGTTATGGGCATTATGAGTTTTTGGTCATGTCGTTTGGGTTGACTAATGCCCCCACTGCTTTTATGGAATTGATGAATCAGGTATTCATGCCTTATTTGGACTCATTTGTGATCTTGTTTATTGATGATGTGTCGATATGTTCTCGTAGTCGAGAGGAGCATGAACATCATCTTTGGATTGTTCTCCAGACTCTGAGAGATTGGCAGTTGTATGCCAAGTTTTCTAAGTGTGAGTTCTGGTTGAGTTTTGTCGCATTCTTAGGCCATGTTGTATCGGCAGGGGGCATTCAGGTGGATCCGAAAAAAGTTTCAGCAGTTAGATATTGTCCTAGGCCCACTTCACCCACAGAGATCCGGAGTTTCTTAGGCCTAGCAGGCTATTATCGGCGGTTTGTGGAGGGGTTTTCATCTATAGCTGCCCCTATGACCAAGTTGACGCAGAAGAGTGTTCAGTTTAGATGGTCCGAGGAGTGTGAAGCGAGCTTTCAGAAGCTCAAGACAGCATTGACCACAAAACCAGTGTTGGTATTGCCCGCATGTACAGGGCATTATACCGTGTATTATGATGCTTCACGGGTTGGACTTGGTGTGGTATAGATGCAGGAGGGAAAGGTTATAGACTACGCATCTCGTCAGTGGGAGATCCACGAGAAGAACTATCCAGTCCATTATTTTGTGCTTTCAGCTATTGTTCATGCCTTGAAGATTTGGAGGCACTATTTGTATGGGGTACCGTGTGAGGTTTTTAATGATCACAAGTGTCTGCAATACTTGTTTAAGCAAAAGGAGTTGAATATGAGGCAGAGGAGGTGGTTAGAGTTGCTGAAGGATTATGATATTACTATTCTCTATCATCCGAGAAAGGCCAATGTGGTGGCCGATGCTTCGAGCCGGAAGTCAGTCAGTATGGGTAGCTTGGCCTATTTATCAGTTGGAGAGCGACCTTTGGCTTTTGATGTTCAGGCGTTAGCCAATCGATTTGTGAGATTAGAGGTTTCTAAGACTTGCAGTGTGTTGGCCCATACCGTCGCTCGTTCTTCATTGTATATCGTATCCGCGCTAGGCAGTATGATGATCGTCATTTGTGTGCTCTTAGAGATGCGGTTCGGCACGGATGTGCCAAGCAACTCACGGTTGATGCTGAGGGAGTTTTGAGGTTGCAGGGTCGTATATGTGTTCCCGATGTTGATGGAATTCATGAGTTGACATTGCAGGAGGCCCGTAATTCCCGGTATTCCATTCATCCGGGTGCCGCGAAGATGTATCAGGACTTGCGGCAACATTATTGGTGGCGTAGAATGAAGAAGGATATTGTGGCTTATGTAGCTAGGTGCTTGAATTGTCAGCAGGTTAAGTATGAGCACCAGAGACCCGGTGGTTTGATGCAGCAGATTCGGCTTCCTGAGTGGAGGTGGGAGCGTATCATGATGGATTTTGTAGTTGGGCTCCCACTGACTCAGAGGATGGTGGATGCAATATGGGTTGTTGGGGATAGGTTGACCAAGTGAGCACATTTCATTCATGTGTTAGTTTCATATTCAACGGAGAAGTTGGCAAGGATCTACATGAGAGAGATTGTCAGATTGCATGGTGTGCCCTTATCTATTGTATCAGACAGAGGTACTCAGTTTACCTCCCATTTCTGGAATGTATTTCAGCGAGAGTTGGGCACACAGATTGAGTTGAGCACAACATTTCATCCTCAGACGGACGGACAGTCCGAGCGTACTATTCAGATCTTGGAGGATATGTTGCGAGCTTGTGTCATTGATTTTGGTGGTTCATGGGATCAGTTATTTACTTTAGCTGAGTTTGCCTACAACAACAATTATCAGTCAAGCATTCATATGGCTCCATATGAGGCATTGTATGGTAGGCGATGCCGGTCTCCAGTCGGATGGTTTTAGCCCGGAGAGGCTAGATTATTGGGTTCTGAGTTAGTCCAGGATGCCTTGGATAAGGTGAAGATTATTCAGGATAGGCTTCGTACAGTTCAGTCCAGGAAAAAGAGTTATGCCAATCGTAAAGTTCGAGATTTAGCTTTCATGGTAGGAGACCAGGTGTTCCTTCGAGTGTCGCATATGAAGGGCGTGATGAGGTTCGGAAAGAAGGGCAAGTTGAGCCCTAGGTACATTGGTCCCTTTGAGATTTTGGACAAGGTGGGAGAGGTGGCCTACAGACTTGCCTTGCCACCGCATTTATCACCCGTGCATCCGGTGTTTCATGTATCCATGCTCCGGAGGTATATTTCAGATCCATCTAATGTTCTTAACTTCAGCGGTGTCTAGTTGGACAAAGATGTGACTTATGAGGAGGAGCCGGTAGCTATATTAGATAGGAAGGTTCGCCAGTTGGGGTCGAAGAGTTATCCTTTGGTCCGTGTTCAGTGGAGGGGTCAGCCTGCTGAGGCAGCTACCTGGGAGACCGAGTCCGATATAAGAAGTCGTTATCCCCATCTTTTCTCAGACTCAGGTACTTTTCTATGTCCGTTCGAGGACGAACGTTTGTTTTTGAGGAGGAGATTGTGATGACCCAAAAGGTCATTCTAAGTAACTTTAGCTAAATCTGTGTTCCGAGACCCTGAAAGCCTCCGTTAATCTCACCTCGATATGGGTGCGCAGCCCGGGCGTGTAGCTGGGAAGTCGTTATGTTGAAATTTGATGAAAATGGAATTTTATGATAATTAAATGAATAAAGTTGACTTTGGTCAACATTTTTGGTAAATGGAGCCAGAACCGTGATTTGACGGTCTCGGAGGGTCCGTAGGAAAATATGAAACTCGGACGTATGCCCGGAATCGAATTATGAGGTCCCAAGCCCGATAAATAAATTTTTAAAGATAATTGTTTTCTGAAAATAATAAAGGTTTTTGAAAATGAATAATTATGTGAAAACCGTGTTACCAGGACGATATTATGGTTCCGGAGCCCAAAACAGGTTTAATATATGTTATGTGACATATCTGTGAAATTTGGTGTAAAACGGACTGGAAATGACGTGATTCGGATTAAAATCGGAATAATTAAGCCTTATGAAGTTTTAAGAAATTTGTATGAGTTTTGAGGTTTAATTCCTTGTTTTTGATGATATTTTGATGATTTAAATGCTTTAATAAGTCTGTAGGATGTGTTGGGAGTCGTGTGCGTTTTTGGTTTTCAGACCCGAGGGCTCGGGTGAGTTCCGGGTGGCCATTGGGGTGTGAAAAGTGCTAAAAATATGGTGTTTTGATGATTTGCTGGTGTCTGGTGTGTGTCTCTATGCGATCACATAAGCATAGTTGTGATCGCATATTACTGGACTGGGAGGGGGTCACTGTTACTCTATGCGATCACATCATCTACTCCGCGATCGCATAGTGGGCTAGGTAGTTCGGGGGTCTGGGGGGTAATTTGGTCAGTGCGGTCGCGATCTTTGCTCCGCAATCGCATAGGGTGAGACTCTGTAGCTCTGCGATCGCATTACCTATTTTGCGATCGCGTAGGGTCAGCCAGGTCCTTCTCTGCGATCGCAGCCCCTCTTCCTCGATCGCAGAGTGCATTTTCGCGCAGTCATTTTTAAATACCCAAAACAGACCCATTACGGGATTTTTGATAATTCTCACCCTCATCTTCTTCTCCACATCCCCTTAGCCATTTGTGGAGAGCTCCGTCACTACAATCTCAGAGGTAATCGATTCTAACACCACCTTCTCCCACATTTCTTCCATAAACACTAAAATCTAGGCCTAAAATCCTAAAATCAAAGTAGAAATTAGGGGTTTTGGGTAGAGTTAGGTTTTTGGGAATTTTTGGTAATTCAACCTCAATTTGGGGTCGGATCTTAAAACAAATTATATATTCTAACTCATGAGGGTATGGGTGATCGGGTTTTAGTCCGAGCCTCGTGTTTGGACCAAGCGGGCCCGCGGTCGAATTTTGGTATTTTTGGAAGAATGCTAGAAATTGAATATCTAGGCTATGGGATTGTGTTATTGAGTCTTTATTGATATTATTGAGTTTATTATGCCTAGATATCGTTGTCTCGGAGTTGGATTATAAAGGAAAGACGGTCTTAGAGGGTTGATTGCTATACTTTGGACCCGAGGTAAGTGTCTCGCCTAACTTTGGAGAGGGAATATGTATTATTTGCTATGTGCTATGTGATTCTCATGTTCATTGCATAGGTGAGGTGACAAGTACCTACGTAATGTGAGTCAAGCATGCCTCTGAGTCTAATTGGATAGAAATTGTAGTATTTCTTCCATGTTTATCATATTATGAAATTTTTTCTACTTGGTAATTCATTCTTGTTGAAAGTATTGGTTGTTGAGCTTGAGAAGTGTTGATACGAATGAGAACCAAAGTGTAAAGTATACAATTGAAGTGATTGGTTATAGATGAGACCCTTGCCGAGCATTTGTTGAGTTATTAATTGATGATTTCCCCTTGCCAGATGATATTGAACTGTATTTCCACTATGCTGCATTCCTTGCCATTGTTATTTGTCATTTGCTTTGGTGAGGAAGAGTGTAAAGCACGAAGGGTGATGCCGTTCCATGTTTACATCGATTGTAAGCACGAAAGCTAATGACGTGCCATGATTACATTGATTATATCATACATTGCATAGTGAAAGAGAAAGTGAAGCACGAAGGTTAATGTCGTGCCATGTTTACATTGATTATAAGCACGAAGGTTAATGCCGTGCCATGATTACATTGATCAAATCATACATTGCATAGCGAAAGAGAAAGTGAAGCACGAAGGATAATGTTGTGCCATGTTTTACATTGATTATACCATGTTTGCATAGTGAGGAAGAGAGTAAAAGCACGAAGGGTGATGCCGTGCCATTATTTACATTCCTGGCATTTGTACTTGTCTTTACTTGGTACTTTCTGTTGAACTGCTTCTTATCTGTTCTCTTTGATCAATACACTGTCATATCTCACTTGTTATCCCTTTAACTGCTTCCGTTTCCCTTATTTGTCTGCTTATTTCTTGCGTTGTTGTCTGTGTTATATGTTGTAGAATAGGACAGGCGTACATCATTGCTAAGTCTAGCCTCGTCACTACTTCGGCCGAGGTTAGGCTCGACACTTACTCAGTACATGGGGTCGATTGTACTGATGCTACACTGCACTTCTTTATGTTGTGCCGATCCCGCGCCCGGACCCTGTGGACAACACTGAGGGAGTCTCCTTCAGTCCACTTCAGAGGCTTCAAGGTATACCGCCGGCGTTCGTGGGCCTTGGTGTCTCTTCCGCCTTTGACTCTTCTATTGTCTTATTTATTCTATAGCTCTGAAGACAATTGTGTACCCTTCTTTCTAGACATTGTATTTAGTACTCCATATAGAGTTTGTGACACCTCGGTTTTGGGATTATGCGACGTTGTGTACTTTACCGTTTCATTAAACCTTTCGAATTTTTATTACATTTCTACTGTAAGCATTTTTAAGTGTTTGTTATTTCTGTTAAGTCTTGAAAGGCATTACCTTTACTACTATTGACATGGGTTGAAACTTTGTTATATTTATTGCATACGTTGGCTTGTCTAGCGGGTTCAACGTTAGCTGCAGTCACGACCTGAAGGTGGGATTTCGGGTCGTGACAAAAGAAGCACATAGAATTTTGGAGCATGGATTTAAATCAGAACATACCAGTTAAGTAGAGTAAACTAAGTATAGAGTTGTGGAGTGCTATAATTAGCCTTGGCTTTCAGTCGTCTAATTCAATTGAATTAGCAAGTAACAAGAAATAGCAGAATGTTTTTAAGTTCCAAAAGAGAGAGTTTTAGAACCAATGTTCGTGTGTTATGAGAGTAGAAAAGAGCATATATACAGCAGTTTGAAAGCTAAGTAAATAAGGTAAGGATCAAACTGTTCAGTAATCATAGAACTCAGAACCAATTTGAAGTAAAATCAGTCTGATCTTCCATTAATTAAGGGAGTGAATTACCAACGGTAAAGAACAAGAAACAATAAATAAAGAATTCAAACAATATAGGTACATAATAGGCAATTAGGGATAGATACATAAAGGTCCAATTAAGGAAATAACAGTAAGAATTAATTAATAATGTAGTCAATAACATAATAAGGTAAAAACATAATTTAAAGGTTGTAAAAAATAGGAAAAAGTAGCCGAAAATCAGTAAGGAGTACCAACACAGTAAATCAAGGATTCATGTTACACCTCATGTTTTCGTACGTGAGAGTACATCGTAAGTCAATTGATGTAAGCTTAGAAATAAGACTATATTTGATGGAATATAAATTAAGTTAATCATGTTACATTGGAGGTTACAAAAATATTTAAGATCATGAGTAACGGGTACCAATAGGGTTGGAAAACTTAGAACCTAAACAAATTGAAGAAAATAAGTTTCGTCGAAAGTCGACAAGTTTGGAATGTTATAACATGTACTTTAGGGTGAGACTATGGTTCATTACATGATAATGAGGTTATTCTATGAGTAAATATTTATCGTATGATAGTTGTGTTCTACATTTTGAAGTCAAGCAACTTGTGGATCAAAAGTCGGCAAAGGTCTTCACAAGTTACACTCATAATGTGCTGAAACTTAGGTTAAATGTAACTGAGATTTTCTCCCAATATAGTGGAATTATTGGATGATCTACAAACAAACTTTAATATCTATGATTCTAGTTTCAAATGCATTAAACCGTTCATCTATACGACGTAGGAGTAGAGAGATATTTGATGTTTCGCGAGACTGCGCAGACGTCATAAGTGACAAGTAGGTGGATCACTAGAGCTTTTTGAGCAATATATTTCATGTGTTATATGAGGTCTTATTGGGACATATTATATACCAAATTGAAGGTCTTGGAATTTAGTTTTCAACTATCTTAACCGTTCATTCATACGAGTTCGGGATAAAACGATATCAATGTCGGAAGATGCACCAATCCTAGGGTGCCAAGCTAGCACCTCTTGGACTTTTCTAAACTTGATATATATAAACCTTAGGTCGGATTTATCTTCATTATTCAGCATAAAATGAACAGAGAACACCCATAAACATAACCTCAAGCTATTGTCAGGGGGTTTCAAACAATAATATCATCTTGGGCATGACATCGAGAAGCAATAACATCAAAACGATCCCTACGACGTAAGTGTCATTATACCGCCTCTCCATTTTCTTTGTAGTTAGAGTTTTGGAAGATAATTAATAGTTAAGAAACGTATAATATCTTTATTTAAGTGCTTAAATATCAAGGAAGGTTGATAAATGTTTTTCCTAATAGTTAGAACTCACGGGACGGTGATCGGAAGCCTTGAGTTCAAGTTATTTGACTTGTAGAGGACTGTTTTGTGTTGCTGTTGCGCTGCGTGTTTTACTACTATTTTGTGGAGTTTTGGAGAATAAAGGGTGTGGAGAAACACCATATAGATGTAGGGTTGTGAGCTGGTAGTTCGTTGTAACATTTCCGGGTCGATTGACACGACTACGATGGTCATCTTATGTATGAAGTGATGAGGTTCTGTGTGGACTATTTTAGGAGGCTCAATATGATTATTATCGATGTTTTTTGGGCTGTTTGGTGATTATTTTGACTTGTGTGAATTCATATATATAGGGGAGGTGTTTTCTGTTTCATCGTAAAATAGGTTGTGGTCGATACATAATAGTTATGACACTTAAACGATAACGATAGTGCCATTTCTCTTATTGTAGAATAAGGAGTTGTGACATTTGCGTAGCTTGAGGTTGGGGCAGTATATACAAGGTATGTGAGGCTATCCCTTTCCTTCTTTTGCACGACTCCGATTGTACGTAATGCAATGAACGAGCTTCCAAAGATACTCTACTCTTAGAAGCTACCAGTACTTACATTGTTTCCCTTCTTATGGAACAATTGATGTTGAGGTTGCTTCTCTTATTCTTATTCTCAATGTTGTTGGTACTTCCTGATTCTTATAAGATTCTCGATGAAGAGTTAGCCCTAATGATGTGTACGGAGAATATCGACCTTACGTCACTCCGAAATGTTCAGAACATGATTCCAATGAGCCCTGCATGCATTATATATATGTATCTATTTTACTCTACCGAGTCGCGCTATAGTCGGTTTGGTATGGCACCTATTGTGCAACCACTGATCAGTTGGGTTTACCGAGTCCTCTTTGAGGCCGGGTATGATATGATGATGATGATGCCCACATAGGCGAATGTTCTATGATGATGATGATGCCCACATAGACAAATTTTTAAAAAAGATTATGTGTATATATGTATCATGCATTTCATGTTACTGTCTCTTAGAAGCACTCAGATGCTACAGGTTGTATCTCATACATCTCTCTTTACATTACTATTCTTATTTATGCTTTCCTGCCTTACACACTCAGTACTTTATTCGTACTGACGTCCTTTTTATTTGTGGACGCTGCATGTCGTGATGCAGGTCCTGATAGACAGGTAGACGCAGCTCCCCCCACCACAGTAGGTTTTCCTATTCAGCGGTTATAGGCGAGATCCCTTCTCCGGACTTGCCGTGGTCTTGGTATGCATTTTGTTATAAATGTTATGGGTGTGTCGGGGCCCTGTTCCGGCTATGTTGCATTACTTATGCTTCTTTAGAGGCTCATAGACAGGTGTCGACTCATGTATAGTTTGGTATGCCTTGTTGGCTAATTTTTGTTGTATAGTCTTCCATGGCAGCGTTGTAGCTCTTACCTTTTATGTAGTTTCTTAGAAATCTAGTCATCCTATGTGATGTATGTTCATGATACATATCAACCATTTTATTGATCTCATTATCCCTTAAAGATAATAAAGAAGACTAGATAAAATGTACGTTGGTGCTCGGCAAATATGGCCCGGGTGCTAGTCATGATCCTCCGGTTTGGGTCGTGACAAAAAGGGTCTTACAAACTCGGAACAATGAACGGGGAACCATTGTCGAACAACTAGAACATATCACTCCTTAAGCGGTACTATTGCTAAGGTATGACTTTCTCTTTTCTTTAATTTTCATAACTATTCGAAACTAACTTATTGCAGGAATTCGATATGAGAAATCAAGACCTCGGGTTTTAAAGTACGCATTGCACTCTTTTTCTCTTAGACCGATTTTTATCCCAAATGAGTTTTTCTGGAGAGGTTTTTAACGAGGCAACAATTATGTGCTACCTGAGGATAACTCAACAATATCCAAGGCTTCTTTGCAATTAACCTCGAATATTGGGGGGCGTCACCCTAGGAAAAGAAGAATTCAAGAAATATATCTAGTATCAATGGGTCTCGATAAGAAGAATTTTGTAATGGTCCAAACGGTCGAATGCGCTGTGTCCATATAGATTAGCCAAGTCCCGACAACAAAACATTTACGCATGTATAAATTATTCAAAGAAGCATTCTCTTTTCTCGAACATCTCATGTTTCGAAGTAAATTTTCTAATGTATGAGTCATGTACTTATGATTCAAATCTATCGCGCAAAACTAACACTTGTGAAAAATAGATCAAGGACCAAGTACAAGCATACCTCGAACACTCGGGGACTGCACATTCGAGCTATCTTAGTTCGAAATCATAAGACCTCAAAGAGGCACCCCTATATTTATAGGCCAAGGCCATCACACTCGGGGACTAACATTTCGAACAAGTTCGAAATGTTATCGGGAAATAAGTCCAAAAGACATACCCGAAGGCTACGACCATATTAAAGGCTACGACCAAAATAATGCGGCTTGGAGACGTCCGAATTCCACTATAAACAAAAGGCCTTAAAAATACTTTGAAAACCCGATAAATAAGGTTACCCTTGGCAAATCTAATAAAAAGGGCTTCAATAAAATCATCCCTCGAATAATTTAAAGGCTTCGATAATATCAGCCTTCAAAAAAACCTCAAGGGGTATCATATTATCTTAACACAAACACATTAAGGCACAAAAGAAAAATAGGTTCCGATTATCGGACCCTCGAAAACCCAATGGGTATAAAAAATATATGCTAAGACATAAGAAATTTTCACTAAGTCTTTTAGCCGAAAAGGGAAAATAAATAGTCGTTTTTAGAGGCCGAATTGGCCCAAGATAAAGAGTCTAAGGGCCAATTTAAAAAGCCTAAGGGCCAATCTAAAGAGCCTCAGATCCAATCTAAATAGCCCAAGGACCGATACAATTAGAGCTCGAGACCTCGTTCTCACTCGATCCGAATCCAAGGGTTCCGCTATTCCGAGCTCAAATAAAAGTCTATTATAGCTCGAAGGTTCACCCAAAAACCCTAAGGGGTATACTGTTGCAAGCTCAAAAAGCTTAACAGTCATTGATAAAAACATAAGGGTTGACTTTATCCTAAAACTCAAGATTTATTCGAACTTGGTTATTAAAGGTAACACATCTATCAGTTCGAACGAGCCACCCTGAGATAAAGCCTTGAACGAATTTCGAACTCGGGGACTTTCCCTCGTATAAACAAAAATCTTAAGGGTTTATTTCGATCACGAGTTGAATTACGACAATAAAAATTTTCGACGTTTTCAATAAGGGCAAAAGCTTATCTGGAATTGAAAACAAACAAAGGCATCAAGAAGAAATTTTCTATTATATAGCAAAAACATGTACAAGAGGCCAGTCAAGGCCTTACAAAATAGAAAAGAAGATAGAATCTAACTATTATCAGGGCTAGTCCCCTCAGGGCCGGCTTTCTCTCGAGAAACTTCTCTAGGAGCAACTTCTTCAGCGGCCACATCTCCATCTTCTCCACTTTCGGACCGGCCTCGGTTGCCCTCTACATCATCATCATCATCATCGGAAGAAGCGAGCTGCCTGGCTTCGGTCTCAAGTTCTTTGGCCCGAGCAATTTCCTCGGAGAGGTCAAAACCTCGAGCATGAATTTCCTCGAGGGTTTACCTCCGGGATTGACACTTTGCCAAATTACTATGCCACTTCTCCCAATCGAAAGCCTCCCTTAGCTGTGTTTGAACAGCTTCAGCATCGGCCCGATACATGGCAATGGACTTGTCCGCCATGACCTTGGTCTTCTCGGTATCCGCCTTGGCCTCAACAAGCCCGGCTTCGAGTGCTTCGACCCTCTTGGCCTGGGCCAAACTTTTCTCTCTAAGGCTTTGGAGTTGGGCCTCAGCCAAAGATAGTTTCACCAAAGCTGCTTCCTTTTTCGCAGCAAGGCGGTACATTCTACCTTTCCACTGATCATAATCGGCCTTGACCTGATCGACCACTACTAGGAGCATCTCTATCTTCTCCACCTTCTGCTGCAGCTGAGATATCAAAGTATTAGCTTCCATAGTCGAGTTGATTCCATACTTTATCAGAAGGGTGGTTACCTCCTTGTCTAACTCGGCCTCCTCTTCATGAGCCTTGGCCAGGTCCGCTTGAAGATCCTATATGACCTCGTCCTTTTGGCCACAAAGTATCTTCACGACATTTATCTCTTTCGAGACCCTCTGAAGTTCGGCTTCACACTGACTAAGGTCAGCTCAAAATTTGGCAGAAGCCTATAGAAAGAAGAAAACACAAGTTAGATCTGTAAGGAAAGAGACGAAGAGAAATAACCGAAAAGTGATTGGTACTTACCTTGGAAAAACGATGTTGGGCTTCCGCCATGAGGATCGAAGCATCAATTATATCGGAGGCGTCATCGACCCCCACGAAGCAATACCAGAAAGGATCACCCGCGTTAGAGCCTCCGCCGATCTGGGGGGTCTTCAGCCTTTGAGCCTCCCTTATTGCTTCTTCAAAAAGACCAATATCGAAGGCAGTTGACCAATTGTCATGGCCCCGAGCGAATTGCCCGGGGCTCTGTATGATCTTCTGAGTTTTAGAACTAGCCCTACCCGATGTAGAAGTTGATGATTGAGAAATCGCCTCGACCTCTGGAGACCTGCGATTCACCCCCGAATTTTTCTTCGAAGCCTCCTCGATTCGAGTCTCGGTTATAGAGGGTGGAAGCTCGGAATGTGGGATGACCTCGGCGGCCTTCCTAGGGCGGGCTATCAACGCCGAAGTATCTTCTTCTTCTTCCTCATCCTGATCTATCAATTTTTGGACTGTGTCCGCTGAGGGAGCGACCATTTTTCTCCTCACCCTTCGAGGTTTGGGTTTGGAGACTTCGGATTACGAGATATCCTTTCTCTTCTTATCCTTATCCGGCCTCGGAGCCGGGGACTTGGACTCTCCTCCTTCACTCGAAGACCTCAGAATGGCATTCTTGGTCAGACCTACATGAGGAAAGATTAGTAATGAAGAAAGCATGTAATTACTTTGGAATGCCTAAGAAGCGATTCTTACCATGGTTCTTGGCATCCCGCCTGCCCTTGGACAAATCCCTCCACGCTCGTTCAACACGAGTCGAAGTAGATGTGAGCTTTTGGATCCAGTCTTCAAAATCGGGCACCGCCTGAGGCATCCAAGGGACAACTGTATGATTAAAGAAAAATGTTAGGCAAAATCAAAAGAAACACGAAGATCAAAAAATAAAAATTCACTTACGTTTAAGATTCCATTCCTCAGGGAACGACATATTTTCCTTCAGTATTATATCACAGGTCCTCACCCGTATGAATCGGCTCATCCAGTCTCGATCTTTATCCTCGTCGATGCTCGAGAATAGAGTATTTGTTGCTCGACAGTGAAGCTTAATTAGCCCTCGATAGAGTCGAGTCCGGTACAATCGTATAAGATAATTCACAGTGAACTCCAACCCTCCGTCCTTGTTGGAGAAGAAGCACAACATAGTCACTATGCGCCAAAATGAAGGATGGAGCTGACCGAGGGTGAATTCGTACCTCCGGCAGAAGTCGAAAATCACCGGATCGACGAGACCTAGTGTGAAAGGGTAAGTGTAAACACTTAAGAACCCCTTCACGTGTGTGGTAATGCTCTCTTCAGGTGTAGGAATGCGCACCACTACCTCCAAACCCCATTTGCAGTCCTTCTTCATAGCATCGACGTGGCCTTTAGTAGGCGAACACATGTACATCGACACATGTTCGCATCGGCCTGGCACCGATGAGGGATTCTCGACTTTAAAGTCAGTTTTAAGGACGTATGAGCCATGAACGTATTCATGGGGGGGGGGGGGGGG
>MDKH01206828.1:0-40680 GCA_005239495.1 Nicotiana undulata | reverse complement strand
GGTCCCTTTCAATACCACGGAAAGCATCCCTATTAATCAGGTAAACCTAGGTTAACACTGCTTCAGACCATAAAGACTCAACAGGGTTTAGTACCATTAACGGTATTATACATCCGGTGAAATCAATTCTAGGCTTGCTTTAAAGGATTGTTGCTTCTCCAAAGAGTTAGGCAGATTCAGTTAAAACTCGTTTTTCCAGTCCAAGTTATCATGTGCCCTACTTTTGCTTAACTCTTTCCGACCCTCACGTTTGACACACCTTCTTCTTTGCATAAGCATTAGCTTATAGCAATCATGCTAGAATTGCCAAATCATCGAATATGTGAGACTATTTTTGAGCCTTAGATAGATGTTATCTTTGTGTTTTGTTTTAAAAGATATCTTGTGGATGCATAGAATATACATGATATAATGCATAAAAGCAGTGTCAAGGATGTAGAGATTATTTAAAGTTTTACATACCCACACAATCATATTATCTGAGAATATATTCCTCAAGTCATGCTGGTCATCATGGCAATTTTGGTATTCACGATGACTAAGCATATCTTGCATGATCCACATCCTTCAAAAAGTATCTTAATTAGGTGAAAGATTCTTCTTTCATGAACACTTTCACAATTTAACTTTCTAGTCTGAGTGTATCTTGTGATCATTGGTTATCTTGAAATTATAGTTAATATGATATTTTAACAAATCTTGCTAATATTGACAAATACTTTGCCTTTGTAGAAATCTGCAGTTAGGCCAATGCAAGCTCCACAGAGCTATTCACCCTCTGCTGCATATGTTGGGTCTGGTGCACCCTCTTCAATGTATATGGGGGTAGCACCTTATGGTGGTTCTCTGTTCAATGGACCATCCATGCCAGCATATGACGTTCCGTTTTCTGGGGGTTCAGCTTATCATTACAATATTGGGAGCCGCCTTTCTGGGGGCAGCCCATACCGCCCACTACATTTCTCTGCTCCACCCCCTTACACTGGTGGGTCTGTGATTGGAAATGGTATGTATTCTTAACCTCAACCAACTATAAGTTAGAAAAAAACGAAGGGTGCTGCTTGGAGGTTTATATTTTAATGCTGTAGCGCACGTCCCAGGTTCCAGATGGATTAGCTTATTGCAGAATGAGGAATGTTTGTTTTGTCCGTTACTAATTATGAGTTAATGTCACGCATGACATTAACAGCACTATGCTGTCAGACTTCTAACTTTGGAATAGCCCGATATAGTTTCAGTTGTTCCATAATAATGTTGTGACTGAACTTTTTTGTTTACAGGTGGGATGTATGGTGTGCCACCACTTATGGACCGATATGGTCTGGCATTGCCAGTGGCCCCTGCTGGCATGGTAGGGGTAAGTTTCGGCTTTTTCTTGAACACAATTATCTTGTTTGACTATACTAGACAGTCGGCATTGAATTTTGGTTCATTACAGTTTTAACTGAGTATTTCATTTTGCTTTATACACCTCCTAGTATTTCTCGCCTTCCGGTATTTATGACACACAATTTTAATCTTTCTCGATAAGTGAATCTATGTGATCACCCTTGTGGCAAATGCTTATCAGAGTGATGATTTTCTTTTCAGTTAAGAAGAGATTGAGTAATATTAATTCTTAATGCAGGCACCAAGGCCAGGTTTTTATCCTGAAGAAAATTCTCAAAAGAAAGGTGGAGTTCTGCAGCATATATTCTATCCCTGTATTTCGCTTTAGTTTCATGGCATCTGTAATTATTACCTTCTTTTCCATATTTTCCGCAGATGGAACACGTGATAATGACTGGAAATGTCCTAAATGTGGAAATGTCAACTTTTCTTTTAGAACAGTTTGTAACATGAGGAAGTGCAACACTCCAAAGCCTGGTTCTCAGGTTTGACTTGCTGTCATGTTCCAGGATCTATACCTGATAATATACAATATTGTTTTGTTTTTAGTATCCACCACCAACCTTTGAACTATTTTGAATGAAGTTTAGGTTATCTTGGACCAAAAATGTTATTTGCTATGAGAGTTCTGTATGTGCTAAGTTTACATTAGATGATCTGACTTTGAAATTCAAGTTGGCTCTTGTTCTTCCTACTTATCTCAACTCTGGAAGTTGTTTCACAACTACATTTTGATTTCTTGTTGACTATCTTTATTTGCAAATTACACAGGTTTCCAAATCGGGGAAGAATACTAGTAAGTTTTCGGCCTCTGGCATGCTATCTTTTACTAATTCTATCTAACTTTCTAACGACTCCAAATTTCAGAGCCAGAAACGCCAGAGGGAAGCTGGAAATGTGAGAAATGCAACAACATAAATTATCCTTTTCGAACCAAGTGTAACAGACAGAATTGCGGTGCAGAGAAACCATCTGAGTCCAAAAAGTCTCCTTCACAATCAGATGATGAGAATGATCAGGTCTGTTGTGTGATACGTGTGATTTGTATGATTATTTGTTGCCTAAAGTTGTCTATAAGTTGTGAATCATCTATGTATTCCTTGTACAGTTTACGTATATTATGCTCAAGAAACTTTGTAGCGTTGAAACTCTGTGTAGGAAGTATACCCGCTAGCCTCCAAAAGGGAACTATTTTGTCTAATTTCTCTCTTTTTCTCTTTTTTCTGATACTTCCTGCTTGTTCTTCTTGTTTACTTTATCCTTTTCTTTTGTGTTCGTCAGCATCTATTAATTTGGTTGTCTACTGTTCCAGTGAGTACTAGGGCTTGTTTAAGGGTTGAGAAGGTCCAGAGTTGTCGTCCAGCATTGCTCAGTGTGGGTGTCTGAAAGTCAGTAATGTCACCTTCCTGTTGCAGCGGTTGTCAAATTACTGTGCCTAAATGTGGTGTCAAAGTTGTACTAACTGAAATTGGTACCTTGTGGTCCTTATGGATTCTTGTCAAGTTTCATCAAGTGTCTACCAGCTCTTACTGGCTGGATGCTATTGAGGTTGATTTGGTTAATGTTCAATAGGATTTCTTCTGGTATTGCTGCACCTATGTTAGATGGGTTGTTGACATCCATTTGTGTTAGGTGGTAATTTAAAAAAAAGGCCTGATGCAGCCAGTTTGTATCCTGGTCTTTTATTGTGTTTCAAATGTATTCGGTGTAGCCGGAGTAAGATGTCCTGGTTGCATACATCAAGGTCCATGGTCTAGGATCCTTTGGTTTTCTCCCAAAACAATACGGGCAGATAGGAGTGTCTTCCCGAAGGTAAGTTGAACATGAGCAGTCTTATTGCTCATTAAACCCCTAATGTAGATTGTCGTTGATCTACTGTTAAGAAAAAGAATTCTAGGTTGGGTTTTCACGTTAGGTGTTAAATATTTTTGCCCATGAAAATATATTCCACTCAAATCTGGCTGTTGTGTTGGGCATATATTCATAAGTTTGCCATCTGTATCTTATAGATTATAATAAATCTTAGCACATTATAATTTGGTAAGTAAATATTTTATAAAAAGATCTAACAACTAAAATCATGGCGAGGTGGATGGGTTTAGTAATAATCTACTGTGTAGTCCAAATTGAGTTGCGCATATTTATCCAAGCATACGTTAGCAGTGTTTACTGATTTGACCTGTCTATTTTGTGCTCCTATTTTACATCAGAGGTCCTAGAAACTTAGCTTCAGAAAAGAATCAAAAGTATTCTCTAAGCGTTTGGGAAGACTCGCTTCATGGATTGCACCATTAGACAATTGACATGCATTTCATATCCATCATCTCATCTATGTAAAAACAAGGAGTTGCATTGAATTTGCGGATATGAGAATTTGGACTGTGGCCTTTTAAGTGTTTATACTCATAGACAGTGGGTAATATTGCCTTCAAACATACAGTAGTATTAACCTGTTCTCGAGAATCAATCCATTTTATTTTAATATGGTTAGCGTGTATACCCTATAGGCGGATAACAATTGAATTTATTTGTGGTTTTAAGAACCTGTGATTTCGCTTGGCATCAATTGAGAAAATACGTAGACTGATATTGAATATTGACTGTATAGAAAAATAAAGTAACCCAAATGAGATGTGCAATTTTGGCCCTTGAGTTAGGTCGCTCTCGAACCAAACGAATATTTTACTGGAAAATATGAACAGAGTATTGAAAGCTTAAGAGAAAGGTACTGTATTGCGTGAATATGTTGATTTGACAAATGATCAGACCCCGTAAGTAATCACATGATTAGTTAATTAACGGGCTTCTTCTACGTGCCGAGATTTTCGCCGTGATCCTCGTCCGATTGCAAATATTTTGGCTTTTTGTTATTTGGCTTGGTAAACTTTCCTCGATCTCTATCCTGCCAGGTTTCAATTTTGGCCGATTTCGATTAGTCTCTGGGTCACGAGCTCGGCAATCTAACTTTACACCGCGGCCTGATATAACATGGGGTAAAACCTTGGCCTGCCTCGTTCCAGGTAAGATTGTTTTCTGAGCCGGGCCTAAATGGGTCGGTCTTACGGGTCGGGCCTAACGGTCTTGGGCCTCGCAGGCTTTTGGGTAGTAACTGGCCCGGGCCCACACCCAAATGGTCCAGGCCTAAGTGGGCCTAAGTGAGCCCGAACTATTTTTAAAATTTTTTATATATATAAGTGGGCCTGTCCTATTTTTGTTTAAATTTATTATCTAAGGCAATTTCTTGTAAATTATATTATACAATTGTGAATTAAATTTTTTAATTCAAATTTAAACACAAAAATATTGTAAAGAGATATTCAAAGGAATGCGTTATAAATTTTATTATTATGTCATTAACAAAACATGTCAATATCTTTCTTAGTCTTCATCCCCCAATGGAATGAGCACAACAAGGTGATAATACCACCATTGAGAAGAAGAAAAAACTAATCAAGATGTGTCAAAATACAAGTCACATATTAGTTTACATTGTATTTCTTACAAATTTCATAAATCTTTCAAGGTCCGGAGGAATATTTGATGGTGGTGGCGGAAAAGAAGCTTGTTCATCACAGTTTTCGGGTGAAGCAGCATCCTCCGCAAGTTCAGCTAGCATTTCTTCGTAAGTTTCGTCTACCTGTAGTTGTGATTCAGCAAGTCCAAAGTTTTTTTATTCCGAACGGATCCAATCTCTGAAGAGTACTGATTTTTCCAAGCTCTCCCTCATAGACGCTCTATGATCACTGAGTTGAAGTCTTGCTTGACTGAAAGCGCTCCCACTGTTGAAACTTGAATAGTTAAAATGTCTCGAGCCATCCTTGAAAGAACCAGAAAGTGTTTTTCTTTGTCCTTCCACAATTCTAAAATATTAAAGGAGCCGTCGGGATTCACTTCCTCAATTCCCCCCGACAAATAAACTTCAAGCTCTTTTAGTTGTAAACAATCACTAGTGTTGGAACCTTGAGAACCCCTGAACCCTGCCTAAGCACTAAGTGCTCTTACTCCCGCAGTTTTTTTTAGATGATTGAGAACTAGAAGAAGTAGGAGTTGGAGCATTTGGTCTAGCAAGATCTAAGGCAATTTGATAAGCACTATAAATAGTTTGGGAATTTATTTTAATTGAGGTTGTTGCTTCCGGAAGTGTAGACAATTCTTCATCTTCATGTGCTAAACCATTATAAACAGTTTCATACAGAAATTGAGGACCTCCTAATTTCATAGTAGGATTTAACAAGGCAGCAACACCAAAAATAGGGGGAATATAGAAAAAATATTTTTTAAACTTTTTTCTCATAGAATCAATAGCAAGTTCATAAATTACCCCATCCTTTGAAAATTGAGTAAATAAATTTGCAAGTTCTGCAATATAAACTAAACAGTTAGAAATAGTAGGATAGTATTACCCAGAAAATTCATTTGTAGCAATATGAAATTTTTCTAAAAAATCTACAAGCATTTTAACATTAGCCCAATCCTAATTTGTAAGGTGCTCATCATCATCAGTTACACGAGCATTAAACGTTGGGGTTTCTATATTAATATGCAACAACTAAACTTTCGTACATGTAATTCCATTTAGTTGGACAAGGTTTAGGAACCTTTCTTTCTCTTAGGCCAAATTCATCGCATCTTTTAAAATATTCTCTAAGTCTACTTCTATGGTTTGAATAAAAAAATCAATTAAGGAGCTATTTTCACCTTTTCAATTTAGACATTTAAAATTCTCATATCATTACCAACAATTAAATGGTAAATATGACAAATACATCTAACATGAAAAATATTACTAAAATGTAGGATTTAGTGTAGTGGTAAGTAAGGCTATAGCATTAGGTTTACTAGAAGCATTATCCATTGAAACTGATATTATTTTATCTCTACTGTAAAAATATCTACAAATATCTGTAACTGTGTTAGCAATAAACTACCACGTGTGACGTGAATTAATTATTCTATAACCAATATTGTGCTTTTGCATTATCAAATCCTCATCAATCCAATTACTAGTAACAGTTAGATAATCACAGTCATTGTCACTTCTACCAATATCAGTAGCAATAGCAACACGAATTTATATGAGTAAATAAATAGCGCAAATATTGTTCATATTCATGTTTATATTTATAAATATCGCTCTTACGGTTGTGCGAGGCCATCCTTTATAAGTAGGATTAAAAACTCTTATAATATAATGCACAAAGTGAGGGTTAGAAGGAAAACTATAGGGTAAACACATAACAGTAACTATTTTTGCCAATTCTTCACGATTTTTTCTTGTATCGTAATATAAAATACCACCAGTAACAATGTTAATTCCCGGTTGAAATTGATTTGACCCGGTACTAGGGTCAACCTGACTAGGTAGACTTGTCCCCTCGGCCGCAACTTTCATTTGAAGATATTTGATTTATCTTTAGGGTGTTTCTTTTTATGTGTCTAGACAAACTTTCCGTACCCCTCTCCCCCCGGATCTCCAACAAATTTAAAAGTTAACTCTTTGCCTTATTTTTTTCTCTTAGTTGAATAAAAAATGGCCAAACAGGAGGTGTTTCGCTCCGTTTAAAAGGTTGTCTAGAAAAAGTAGGGCATTAACAGGAGGGTCAGACGGGGCATCATTTGGATTATTATAAGTTGGGTTAACTTCAACAACAGGACTAGTGGGTGTATTGTCATCCAGTTGCGTTCCATCAAAATATATATTTTCATCATCATTTTCATCAATAGTTGGATTACCATAAAAACCACTCATATATTAATGGTTTAATTCTTCACCTGGTGTAATATCATAGTAAAATTGACTATCGGTAAATTGTAGTAAAGTGTTATCGCTATCAAGAATAGCAGGGGTAGGACAATAACAAGATTGGGTCGGGGAGCCGGAGGAAATGGAGGAGTAACAGCTTGGCCACTAGATTCACCAATCTTGGATTTTCCCTTACTTTTACTAAATATTTTTCAATGAATAGGCCATATTAATTATAATTATACAAAGTAAAACAAACAAAACTATAATATTAAAACTTAAAAGTTGGAACGAGTTTACAGAATTGACGAACAACTTGTTGAAAATTATATATCGTTGAAGACTTGAATACTTCAATTCACCAACTTCACAATTTTTCACAAATTACAACAATAAAATAAGCAATTATAGAAGAAAATTAGAGAGAGAGATTGATGATTTTGTGAGAAAAATGAAAGAATGAGGGGGTATTTATAGTTGAAAATAGGAAAAAAGTGTAATTATAAAAAGTTTGGGGTTAAAACAAAGTTGGGAGGGGGAGGGGGGTAAAATGGCTATTTTATAAATGCCAAATAGCTATTTTTGCAGAAGCAACAACTATTTTTTAAATTTTCAACGGTTAAAATTTTTTTTGATTAAATTTTTATATAAATATAGTCGTTAGGCCCGTTTAGGCCTTGTTGAACCGGCCCACTTAGAAGCCGGCCCCGATCTCGCGGGCTTAATGGGGACCGGCCTACTTAAGAGGTCACACCCAAATAGTCCCGGGCTTAAATGGTTAGACCCGTTTAGGCCCACTACTTATATGGGCTCGCGGGTTTGGACCGGATCCGGGCTAGACCGGCCCACCAACCCGTCTTAGTTCCAGGATAAGCCCGATTTTAATCGTATACAAAGCGCTTGTTAAAAGAAAGCATTGTTGACATGTACCAAGTACAAAAATAATTGTACAGATGTATTGAAATAAAAGCAACATACCAGCGGGACATAAATTAATCAGAAATTTGTTTCGAAACTCTAATTTTTTATGAGTTTATTCTTTGTCTTTTTTTTTTTTTACCGATTTCTTTGAAGTCGCGTTATCCCCGCCTGTTGGAGAAATGCGACACGGCCATTAATTTTTATGTTTTCCTTTTCGAAAGTCTTCTTTTTCGTCATATATTTTGTTCCAAGTTAAATGGTACCACATAAATTGAGATCATCTAAGGTAGTGTTAACAACCATAAGTTAAATTATTCTTTTAGCGTCTCGTTGGTCACAAATTGCTCAGTAATCTTTATCCAAATTGTTCAGAGTGTAGGGGTTAATCTATATAATTTTTTATGGAATTTAGATGCCTACTTCTTGGGAAATATCAGTTGCGTGTTTGAAAGAATTTACAAAATTGTTTACATCATATTGAAAGAGAATCTCTGCAATAGTGTCATAAAATGGCAAAAGAAATAAAAAAATACATTTTTCTTTTGAGGCGGACATATATTTCTGAAAAGACGTAGGTATTAATGATCTGAATAATTATGACTCAAATAACCCTTTCGAAACTTAGTCATAT
Organism: Nicotiana undulata; assembly: GCA_005239495.1. Lineage (NCBI taxonomy): Eukaryota > Viridiplantae > Streptophyta > Magnoliopsida > Solanales > Solanaceae > Nicotiana > Nicotiana undulata. The sequence goes on along the minus strand of MDKH01206828.1, from coordinate 31,996 downwards.
CATTCTTTTATGAGATTTTTTCATTCTTATACACTATTTAAAATTTTATTACGAAAAATGCTCATGTATTGGTATCTATCCGACCTAAACATATTTTAGTTACAAAATATATACAATCCACTTTAAAAGGCTCCTAATCCATTATTTGTGCCTTCAATCAAATGATTTAGTAGTTATATCATTTTTCTTTTTTCTCTCATCTCTCCCCTTTTCTCTCCAAATTGAACTTATATCTAGGGATTTAGAGAATTTATTAGTGTATACGTCTTTTTCTGAACTAGACATCTCCATTGCTACCAATTTCAGCAAATCTTGAAGTGAAGGCCCCCATTGGGATAATTAGTTGTTATTTCATTCTCATATTCTTTTTTAGCAATTACTTTTTGTCACTTTTGTGAGAATTATGTACGGTTATAGTAGAAGGTCGATAGTATTACATTTAGTAAGTCGCTAGTCCTTGTGATAAGACTTAAAGCGAGTGATGTAAGAACTTTAATAGATTGTGCTTCAGAAACATATTCTTCTTTTTTATGAATCATGATGCTGAATCAGTGAACATATATGTGTTTAACTCCTAAGACATGCTAGTTAATTTTTTATTTTTTTTGTATATTTTGTGTCTGATTTATACATAATAATTATATATTATACAACTTATCTACAAATTATTTACAACTTTCATACATTATTTGTACCCAGCTAAATACAACATACAACTTAAATACAATTTTTATACAATGTCTTTTGTATATTTTGTATCTCATTTATACTTAATAAAAACAAATTTCATACAACTAATTATATATTATACAACTTGTCTACAATTATCATACATTATTTCTACCAGTTATATACAACTACAATATCATACCACTTAACTATAATTTTTATACAAATTTTATACAATATGTCTTTTGTATATTTTGTATCTGATTTGTACATAGTAAAAATAAATTTCATACAACTAATTATATATTATACAACTTATCTACAACTTTCATACATTATTTCTACTCAGTTATATATAACTACAATATCATATTAAATATAATTTTTATACAATACTATTCAACTTTCATAACCCAAACAATATTTTCAATTGTGTGCAACAACACCCAATCCAAACAAATAATGGTTTTGAAAACCCAAATTCGAATTCAAAGCTTTTTAATGGTTGTTAATAGTGGAATTATTGTTCTCTTTTCCTTTGCTCTATATTATTGAAATTAAGGATTAAGAGAGAAAAAAACGTAGAGAGAAAGAGCGCAAGAGAGAGAGAGAGAGAGCAGGAGGGATAGAATAAGGATGAGAAATAATTGGTTCCTAATATAAATAGATACTCATTTAATTCCTAAAGTGTATATATAATTGGTAAATTTGTATATAGGATGTAATTAAATTAAAACTTGAGTAGGAAAGCTAATAAAGTTTCAAATAAATTTTTATTCTTCCCGTGACGAGGCGAACAAGGGTTTTATCAGCAAAAATGATAAAAACAGAAAATTTATCATGAAGCTTAAAACTACCGCGGACAAGACACTAAATTTTGCGAATACAATTCTTCAAAGAGAATAAGTATAAAAAAGTGTATAAGTTATTTTCTTTATTCCCTATAAATTTTAGCCTTATGTACCAACTAGAAGATCTACATCTTGAATTTCTGTAACTACATAGGGCCCTATTTTGTCAATGTCTTCAAGAGTCACTTTTCTTCATTCCTTCTAAATTCCCACCAAAATATTTGAAAGATCCAAGACATTTAAAGATTTATAAGAGACTCATTGTATCTTGTCACTTTGCTTGCACCAAGGTAGCAAGTAGCAACGAAAATCTAATCTGGAAACAACGCCTATTTGTTTATGAATTCTTCTTCTGACTAGTACTTCTATCTCTAATATTTATCCAAACACATTTGGATAATTTCATTATACTTTATCATAGATGACTCGATATTCAGATTTTTACATTCTCAAAATAGCACAAGCAATTTGGAATAGGTAGTTGATTACTGTACCGAAATTTCATTCGGTGTTCATCATTTGGAATTAGCTTCACTTCTCACTCGCAAAAGGCTACTCTACTTGGGAAGCACATACTGACTTTATGAAACTTACAACATTATTAAATGTTCAAACTTTTTAAGAAGACCGAACACGCTACGAAAATTACTCTGTTGAGTGAAAATAAAAGTAGACTAGAACTACAGCAAAATACTCCAGACAAGGGCGAAAAGGGACAAAACGTTCACAAGTCGAGGCCTGTGCAGTTATGTTCTAAGTTGCAGAATAAAGAATCTACAATTCTTAAGCAAACTTTCTTGGAATTTCAAAGCCCAACCTATATATTATATACCAGTACTAATTTAAGATGGCAAACAAACTGCTTGAAATAGCCTACTAATAAACCTCCTGCTTGATCCAAGTTTAACGTGTCAAAAAGCAAAAACGGGAGCTGGCCAAATTTCCTGAAAATCCACTAAAGACATCAGATGTTGCCTTCAGTTCAATGCATTGAGATAAAAATCACTGTCAAATGGAGGAGGTTTGAACAGTTCGATTCCCTGAAAGCTACCACCAGCATGACTATTAGCAGCCAATGTATGGTCACGAGGACCGGATGAAGGTTGTCTACCACCCTGCCAGTATTCACAGGACATAAGCGGCACACCTTGTGGAATTGCCTGCATCATCTGCTCGGGCATGCTGCTTTGATTTGCATGTGTTGGGTGGTTCAGTGAAACAGTCTCAGGCTCGGATGAACCCCATGAATTAGTTGACAGAAGAGAGAGAGCACGAGGAAATTCCGATCCTGTACCCATATTGAACATGGATTCCTTGGCACCTGATAGAAAAATGGAAACTAACCTACTTCAGAAAACTTATGCTGGAATTTAAATCTTGCACTTTCAATCAGCTTCCTCTAACACTCAAAGTCGTCTCGACTTCCAAAACTTTTCAGCATTCTACAATACTTCAACAGTGAACACGTTAAGATCAACTATTCAAAATCTCAACTTTATTTCTGCAATAAAATATATTCATATAAAGTAAAGTCAGTCAATTAAGTGGTCCAGAATGTCATTTTAGAACGAAGAAGATGCCCGAAGAGTGGAGGCACGATGATTCCTGTATACAAGAACAAGGGTGATACCCAAAATTGCAATAACTATCGGGGTATCAAGCTGCTTAGCCATATGAAAGTCTGGAAGAGAGTGGTAGAGCTAAGGGTGAGGAGGAGTGTTTTTATTTCCGAGAACCAGTTTGGGCTTATGTCGGGGCGTTCAACAACAGAAGCCATCCGTTAGGAGATTGATGGAGCAGTATAGGGAGAGAAAGGATGACTTGTATATGGTGTTCATTGATTTAGAAAGGCATACGATAGAATTCCGAGGAAGATTTTGTGGAGACGTTTGGAGGCTAGAGGTGTACTTGTTGCTTACGTTAGGTTGATTAACGACATGTATGATGGAATAAAGACCTGAGTGAGGACGGTGGGTGGGTGGAAACTCGGACCATTTTTCAGTTATGATGTCGGCACTCAGTCCTTTTTTGTTTGCTCTGACGATGGATGCACTGACGCGCCACATCCAAGGGGAGGTGCCGTGGTACATGCAATTTGCAGATAATATTGTATTTTGATTGACGAGACGCGAGACGGTGTGAACGCGCAATTAGACGTATGAAGGCAGACCCTAGAATCTAAATGTTTCAAGTTGAGCAAAACCAAGACAGAATACTTGGAGTGTAAGTTCAGTGGCGAGACTCGAGGACTGGAAGGGGAGGTGAGGTGAGGCTGGACTAGCAGGTCATCCCTAGGAGAGGTAGTTTTAAGCTAAGTTGCTCTGACATGGCAGTTTAGGTGCCGTACCCGTGTCGACAAGACACTAGTATGGGTGTGAGTATGGGATCCGTACTGGATCTTGTCAAACAATTTTGGTACATTGACCACGACGGATAGGAAAATTCGAGACGAAATACAATTTGATTACCGAAATCAGAACTAAAACTAGAGTAAATTTGAAGAAAATAGCATATCTTATCTAGGAAATCAATCTTATACTTATCTACAACTTGAGAATAAAAAGGAAATTCACACTTTACAAGCTATACGTAAGTATTCCACAAAATTTCTCATAAATTAGAGAAATTTTTATTTATTTTTATTATTTTTAGCCGGATCCCCGCACCTGTATCCGTACTAGGATCCGTGTCCCCGAATCTTAAAATTTACATCTTGAAAGATCCGACCTCTAGATCCGCACCCGTGTCCGAGCAACTTAGGTTTTAAGTACCTTGGTCTATTATTCAGGGGATGGGGAGATTGATGAAGATGTTACACGTCGTATTGGGGCGGGATAAATGAAATAGAGACTCACTTCCGGTGTTTTGCGTGACAAGAAGGTGCCACCGAAACTTAAGGGTAAGTTCTACAAAGTGGTGGTCAGACCAACGATGTTGTATGGGGCTAAGTGTTGGCCAGTCAAGTTCTGCTTTTATATGGCTTTTTGGTATTGCCCCTTCGTGTCTATATATTAATTAATGTGGTGCTTATGCTTTCTTGAGCCGAGAGTCTACTGGAAACAACCTCTCTATCCTCACAAGGTAGTGGTAAGGTCTGCGTACACACTACTCTCCCCAAACCCTACGGTGTGGGATAATACTGGGTATGTTGTTGTTGGCTAAGTGATCCTGACTCCACTTTCAAAAAGGACAACAACCAATCCCACTGCTACTATCAGTTATAGCATACTTTCATATCTAACAAAGTCTCGTTACAAGAAAAAAAAATCGACAATAAATAGCGGGGAATGTCTAATCTCAACAATAGTGAACTCTCGACAGGAGAGTAACTGATCTAACAACAGATAAGATATACTTATTATCTAGTCTTGTCTAAAGATAATTTTATGAGCAAGATAAATGTCTTAGAGATCAAACCCTTGAATGTCTCCTATGTTTGGTGAGTCTCTTGCACAACTTCAGCAGCTCCTAAGTTTTTCCAAGCTAAGTGCATGTGATTGTTATCTTACATGCAGTGAACATTTTACCGCCTTTGGTGCGCACTGCTTTGATCTCTAATTAGGAACAAACTTATCAACTCATCTCAGAGGTAGTGATATTAGGTAAGAGCTTTATGTTGTCAGCTAACTCTTTCAATTTATTAGATACCAAGTATGAAAATAAGTCATAATCTCCAACCCCAATGCATAGCATAACAAGTCCAGTTCTACTTCAGCCACTTTTAAGTCTCATCAGTAGCACTCTTGCTAAATTCCATAACTGACTCCTAAATAAAAATGCCTTCAAGTCCTCAGGTAAAACTACAACTCAAGCAAAAATAAAGAAGGTTCCATAGTAATAAAAATAAAGCTTTCAACCAAAGTGCTTCCTACCATGTTTCATCACATATGGGACGGCCAGATGGAGAAAATGTACATTTATTGAAGGGTTCTAGTTAAGATCAGTACTCCGTAACGTGTAACCCATAATGCAAATGTAATGCACCTATTGTTGACTACCAATTAGCCTTATCAAAAGAAAACGTTGACTACTAATTAGGATAGAGACATTCTTTAACAAGAATTGCTGCCTTCAGGAGTCTATTACTAATGATTATGCAACTGAATTGATGGAACTGTTTTTACAAAAAGATACAAAGAGAGGCAGGGAAAAAGTAGAGATCTGCTTTACTATATATATAAAAATTGCAACATCTTGGACAAAAACTGCACAGAAAGAAGACTTTGGATCCTTGATAGTGAAACAAACCTCGATTGAAAACCTCGGCTGTGTGGCCCTTGGAGGGCAAGAGCAAGCAGCTAGATACATTACCGTGTGCACCCACGACCCGTGAAAACTGGATCCCCGGCAATAATGACTGCCCATTTGCACTGCCAGCTCTTTCAGGCTTTGGAGTAGATCCTCCAGTTATACTGAACTTAGTTTCTTCAGTGCTTTCCCAGGTAGAATTTGCAGCAGCTCTAGACTGAACCAGTTGGGAATGGTTGAGCACAAGATTCATAGGTTGCCTGCTGTCTGTAATTGTAAAAGCGCATAAGATGATAATTAAGCTCCAAACACTGCTTACACCATAACAATGCCTTATATTGATTAGCAGGTAACCCACGAAGCACCCTCCCTTTCCAAGCAATACTAATTGTTATATTAATTATATGCATGCATTTCATTACAGGTGATGTTTGGCATCTTAAATGTATCTGGATTATTAAAACCAATGCCACTACAACTGGTTTTTTAACCAGCAAAGAAACATCATGAGAAGTTTTTTGACTAGTACTGTCCATGTTAACCTATTCTCAATAACTAGTACTAAAGCCTGTCATTTGAATACTCAAAGCCACATTCCAAGGAAACGCCCAATCCACACATAGACAACATACCATAAAACAATGAAGAAAGCCTTGCCGAGTTGAACTGGATGGTTTCCTGCTGTGGTTTGCGGCGTCGTGCATTGTGATCAGAGAGCCTCCTGCGACAGCTTCTCTTCTTTTCATCAAATTCAGACAAGCTATGGAACCTTAATTTCAAGGATTCAAAAATAAAAAAATGAGCAATGTGCTAAAGCAACATTTGGAAGAAGAAGTTGCTAAAAGGCACAGATGTGCATTCCAAGGACATAAAGATCTAATTACAAAGATATCTACCTGCTACACTGTTGACAAAAACGGCGTGCTACACCTGCTATAACGACCTTTGGGCATTTGGAATGACTGTCACAAACTCGATGCTTCCGGTAATATTCTTTAGCTGATGAAAGATCATGGTTGCAGCCTTCAACCTGACAGCGAGGAGTTGGTGCATTCTGAATAGATGATTTCGTTTTCTTTGCTGCTGCAGCAGATGATACGTGTTTCTCGGGGAAGGATGAAACCTTAGCACCACCGATGGTCTCAAATGTCCGCTTACCAAATTTCAGACCTATAAGTGGTTCAACAGAGCGTACTGGAGCCTCCATGGGGGGTGAATTTCTAGAGCAAGGTTTCACTTTCTTCCTAAGATCCTCAGGAGAGCCATCGAAAGAAAAGTCGGATGCTTTCAAGCCCTCCTTTGGTGAAGAGTCAGTAGAAGCTGATATTGAGCTCTTGATCGAAGAACCACACCCAACATCAGAGACATAACCACCGGTACCACTACCACCACTCGACAAATTGAAGGATCCAGCATCAAGTTCTCCATCTTCTTCAACTCCCCAATCTGTTAATTGTAGTTCTTTTGGACTTTTGGCGACCTCTGAACCAAACATTACCAGGTTTCCCCAGTCCCACTTTGCATTCCACTCCATCTTGTGGAAGAAGCTACGGGATGGCTATTAGTAAATTTCCACACTCATGGAATGCAAAAAAGTAAATAGGACTTAGATCTGCAGAATATCCACCATATAGAGTTAACTTCTATCGGTTCCTAGATTGACAAGTACATAATTTCACCAAGGCAAAAAACAGGAAAGTTCGAATCAAAGAGCAAGAACACAAATCCCAAGACTAAAAAAACAGAACCAATAATGTAGCATGGCTGGATCACAAATTTGATGTTATACCTCAAAACTGTAACTCACTAATTTTCTTTCACACTTTCAAGATCGTACTGTCATTCTAATCAAAATTCTTTGAATAGCCCAAAGCAAGAGGAAGTAAACTATCACCACAGAGCAGTCAATCAAACATGTATAGAACAAAAAAGATGTCACTCAAATCACTAATAAAAAAGCATCCAAGCCCCATAAATTGGAAGAGGTCAGCGTATTCCTCTGCTAGTTCCCACACATATAGCCATGACCTTACAAAGAGCAGCATCCCAACCATTCCATTCAAAACCCATTTACTAACAAGTTATTTTAAAAGAGAGAGAAACGATAAGAAAATAATTACTACTATCTTTGTATTCTAAAGCAGCTCTTCAAGCATATACAACAACTTCTTCAATTATTTTGCAAGAAGAGGTAGAAAACGAGTTCACCTTTATAAAAAAGAGCTGTTGGATCCCAGTAACAGACATAAGAACCACTAGTAGACAAAGTATATTATAACTATTCAAATACAGAAACAGAGCTCAAGCCCTTCCAATCCAAGACCACAAAATGCATTAGCATCTCTTAACTCCACCACATCATTTTCAGCTACTTGTTTTCTCACCTGATCAAATAAAAGCCAAATAAACAATGAAACATTGAATTGTTTATCAACCCCACAAACAAGAGTAATAAATATGCAAGTTTGGAAATTTTTTCTATCTTACACTTGATTGTGACTTGATTTACATACACCCCTTTTCAGAAAATGTGAATAATTTAATTTGTATATGTTTTCCTTAAATAAAACACATTTTCTGGAATGAAAGTTACTAGTACTATTTATTTTGGCATAGAGTAGGGGGTAGTTAGGGAAAGTAATGGTCCCCCATCTTAGGGTTTCATTGGAATCCACACCCAAAAAGAAGAAGACAGACTTTTCTATGCTTCCTTTAAAACTGCTTAACTAACGCATGAATGAGCTCTCTTTCTTTTCCAAGAAAATGCGACATCGTTTATGCTGCCTTCCCATATTACATTAAATAAATACATAGAGGTGAATAAAGAGCAAAGAAAAGGGTGTTATGCAAGTTTTTAGCAAATAGCGATGCATTTTCTTCATCTGTTTCAGTTTCATATAAATATCACCGTAATAAGAAACAAAATCAGAAACCAAGAAAAGGGTGTTTGATGAACTCAGTCTGTTTCTCCATTAATCAATGGAGAAGTAGTAATAAGGAAACAAAACCCACTTCTTTGGAAATGATTAAGGTGAAAAAATAAATTGAAAACTAAATAAGCTGTATAAAAAGATACACTAATTCTAAATCGAGAAATCCCGTCTAAATGGAAGCTTTGAGCGAACAAGAAATCATTCCCTTAATCTGTTTCTCCAGAAAAGGAAAGAATCAAGTGGGAAAAAAGTAACACAAGACAAAGAAACCCTCAGATTGTTTTGATAATGATTTAGATAAGGTAAAAGGCAAAAATAATAGACCTGAATATGTATTCATCTCAAAGAAAAGAAAATGATTAGCTAGCTTGGTAAAGAAGAAAAAAAGCTCACTATGAATATGATGATAGAGAGAAAGCCAATTTTCTTGGAAAACTTTATAGTTTTACACTTTACCAAATGAAGAAAGAGAGAGAGAGAGAGGCATTATATCAGGATTACATACAGCAGCAGCAGCAGCAGCAGTAGTAGAGGGTGGTGACTGTTAGAGTGACCCTGCTGTCAGTGAGAGAACGACAGCGTGTGAGCTGGTGCTGGGTGATAGCTTTTATCACCTGTGTGTGGTTACAAGATAAGAGGTTTTACTACTCCCATCTTTTTTCACTGTGGGATGGATAAGTAATGGGACGCGCAGATGGTTGTTTAAGGGTACGGCTATTTACTGACAGCTTTTTCTCTTGTATAGAGTTTTTTCTCCCCCACTATCTCATAGCCCGTTTGGACATAAGAATTCTTTTTCTTTTTTTTAATTTTGCGTTTATTTATAATAAAAAAATTTAGATGCATTTTGAAATTTTTTAAAATTTTTAAAAATTTCAAAAAACTATTTTTCAAAATTTTGGCTCACAAAACTTCAAAAACAACCCAAAATTATATTCATGTCCAAACACAACTCTAAATTTTAAATTCCATTTTCACTTAAAAAACTTTTTTACCATATTTTGAAATTTTACAATTTTCATGTCCAAACGCCCACTCAATTTGTCGTTTTCTGGGAGTCAATTGATTTTTTGGCTCTTTACAAATTTATTTTTAGTTTTAGGTCTCTACCTCTTCTTTTTTTTACAGATGAGAGATTTATTTTTGCACGTAAGAGATGTGTCTTTTACACATAAAAGATCTAAAAATGTCATTTTCTTAAGTTCAAAATTGTAAAAGGGCATAATGTATAAATAACACTTTTTTTGTCCACAGATTTAAGTTGTACAATTGTGTGCTTACTAGTGTAATTTTACTTTGGGGTCGTTTGGTAGGGTGTATAAGAATAGTGCGAAATATGGTGTATTAGTAATACATGAATTAGTAATGCAAATATTATTTCTTATTTACTGTTTGGTGTGGTGTATTAAAATTATAATACGTTGCATAATTTTTAAGCAAAATAGTTGCTTACAAAAATGTCCTCCATATTCTCTAGCTTTAAGGGACTTTAAGGACAATGTTGTCTCTAACAAGGTATATAATACATAGAGCTAATGCTTGCATTATTTTTCCTAATACCTTCTACCAAATGACCCCTTAGTATAATCGGATATGCTTTTCTATAGACTTGATGCGATGAAAAATCTTGGCATTGTTACTACATAAAACTCATTTATACTCCCTCCGTCACTTTTACTTGGCATATTTTGACTTTTCACGTCTTTAAGAAATAATAATTGAAGTGCATAATTTACCATGATACCCATATTAATTGATGCATATTTTATTGAATTTGAGAAAAAGATTTGAAATAAATAATAAATAATGTGGGTATAACAGGAATTTTTTTTTGTCATTCTCTTGATATATAAAATGACAAATAAAAATAAAAATCTATTTTAATATACATGCCAAATAAAAATTAAACGGAGGGAGTACATACATTCAATAGCTATATGAAAATTATTACGGTAATATTGACCTAATGAGCACATGCTTGATATTTATCTGTTTTGAAGTTCCCACAATTTTCTCTTAGAGCGTTTCACATGTGGATTTCAAGGCAAAATAGATAAGTTGCCACTTTACCTATGGTTTAAATTTTCCTTACACATTTTTTGTAGACGATAATAATATTACACACGTAACCTTTCTAAAGTGTATCTAGTATACACCCTTTTTGACCAGGTCCCGTAAAAAGTTCATCCATGTATTTCATGCGTTTGACTTAGTTTATAAGCTTAAAAATAAAAATATAAAATATAAAATTACAAATATGCCCTCATCTTCTTCAACTCATACTTGTAACACCATTTACCTGCAACACCATTATAGAGCAAGTTTTAAAAATGAAGACAACCAAGAACATTCTATCAAAATTTCCAAAATATTCTTTACCATCAAATATGTTATTAAGCTATAAAACAACTTTTTGAAATCTTTGCTCCCACTAGAGTTAAAATTACAGATGCAAAATCAAATCGAGGAGGAAATTCAATCAAAAGTTAACAGAATTGCGTGACTAGTTAGGTTTCTCTAATGAAGTCAACACGACCGGCTCAACCTTACCCACCCACTCTTTAGGATCGCTTTCTTAAAAGAACACCACCGGTTCAACTCGCCGGTCACTCGCAACACCGACACCGACATAATTTTCCCGCTCTGTATCCCTTTTCCCTCACATCCAATTCATTCGTCCCTGTTGTCCAGCTGGTGTAGACATGTAATTTTTTATCCTCCCCGAAATTTTACACTTATTAGCGTTCATATATTTAGTTTAGGTCTAATATCGCTATTTTAACTAGTTTTTACTTTATTTTATCACAAAAACTAAACTTACAAAAATAGTTTCATTAATATTTTGTAATCATACTATTTTGCTAGGATTTTTATTTTGAAAAATACCAAAATAGTTAATATAATATTATTTATTTTAATTAATTAGAATTAGTTTTATATTTTATATTATAAATTTGATATCATTTTTAGAAGAAAGAGTATGAAATTTGAGGCTTGTTTTGTTTGGTCTTAATTCAAGAGGTCCAAAAAGATGGCCCAATTTTAAAGCCCAATACCTTGACCCATCAGATTTTTTTTTATAAAGAGACTAACCCTAGAACCCTAGGAGATAATCATCAGCACACCCTAATCCCCCAATATCTTCTTCAACCTGGACACACAAGAGAAAACCCTAGAAGACAACCCTTCTTCCTTCTACACTAAAAAAACCGCCGCTAGCCCCTTACCACCCAAAAAACCGCCTGAATCTCCACCCTCACTGCCTGAAACCTTCAGCACACAACCAAAACTAGACCCAAAACATCAAAAAAACGGGCTCCATAGTTCCTCTCTTCTTCAACGTAAAACAACCACCCCATCTCCGCCGCGCGCCACCCCATCTCAACATCCAACGACCAAACCAGCAGCCGCCGTCACCCTAGCCACCCCCCGCACCTTCTTCTTCTGCCCAGAACTGCCGCCCAGTCCCACCTCGTCTAATAACCAACCGCCGCCGGCCAACATCCCTTCAAAAACGAGCAGCAAACAAAAAATATAGTGAAAAAACAGAGCACACAGTAGGAGCAAAATTCTCTAACACCGTATAAGTCATCTTCCTCACCCAGATTCCAAAGAAAAAGACATTGTTAAATAATTATCTTCTTATTTTATTTTCATTTCTTCCAGAGCCATGTAAACTACTGTGACCCATCTCCAAAAGCCAAAGTTCCACCACCCATATACACTATTTGACCAGTCATACCTTCCACTCTACTACCTCCTCCGCCGCCAACAGTAACAACGTTTTCCCTTCAACTCCGGCTTCTGATCTACCGGAACAATTTCACGTTTGTCGGAGTTTTGATTTGAATAGATTGATATTCGGTGGAGTTTGTTTGAGGTTGCGTTTGGATTTCCGTTCGAGGTCGAGTTCAATTTTGCCGACGAGGTTTTCCGGTCAAGTTCTGACCTCGATTCGTATTCACGCACTGTTACCATATTCAGAGTGACTCCTTGAGGTCTATTTCTTACTTGCTCTCGTTGGTTGCTATCTACTTATGTGGCTATGTGATTTTGTTGAAATGATTTTTTGTGGACTTCAATTGAAAAGTATGTTTGAATGTGTGTTTGTGGAATTTGTACTGAACTTCTGTTTCTCCTCTGGTGGTGTTCGAATTTGATCAAATAGTAAAATTAGGAGATTAGAAATCGGGAAAGAAGTAAGATTCGATAATTCGGGTTGGGTTACTAAAATAATCAGATCGTAGTATTATTTTGTGATTTAAAAAGCACAAATACATTTGGACTTCCTAAGACAAATTGTCAAGGCAGACAACTGAAAAATCATAACAATTGGAGCTTTGGATCATTTCTGTTAGTTTTTATCTATTTCGCTATACTCGTTTGATTGCTAGGAGCATTCTAAGACGACCACACTCATGTAGGCGAACTTTAGGATTTTTGACGTACACGTTACATAATTATGATTGCAGGAATTAAGACCTAAGTACGCGTTCGCGCGGCTTTGAAGTTTTTCTTAAATACTTAAGTGTAACAAATTATGTACACGTACGCGTGACATGATTAAGCGTCGATTTTCAAAATATAACCAATGTACGCGTTCGCGCGACTTTGGAGTTTTTCTTAAGTAATTAAGCGTGACAAATTGTGTACACGTATGCGTGACATGATTTGAGCGTCGATTTTCAAAATTAAACCAAGGTACACGTTCGGTGTGACATGGTTTTTAGCGCGCTGAATAAGATGAGTACACGTACGCGTGACTCGTCTCAGGATAATTTCTTGAAAGCGGTAAAAGGTAAAATATACACAGGTCCCAAAAATGAGTAATTAGATAATTTAAGCCAAGTATGAATCATTAAGCGACCGTGCTAGAACCACGAAATTCAAGAGTGCCTGACACCTTCTCCCGGGTTAACATAATTCCTTACCCGGTCTTCTGGTTCGTAGACTTTTAACATAGTCAAATTTCTTCGATTTTGGATTTAAAATAAACCGGTGACTTGGGACACCATAAATTATCCCAAGTGGAGACTCTGAAAATAAATAAATAATCCCAATTCGATTATGTCAGTTAAATTGGAAAAACTCCCTTATACCCCTTCGGGTAAAAAGGAGGTGTGACAGCTGGAACTCGAACTACCTATTCTCTTGTGCGACCACCAGAATTTATCCGATGACGTCGAGTCCAACGTGTCGTTTTGGCTTCCGTTCTACCATAGAGTTGTCAGCGGCAGAGTTGAACATGGAGTACCTTGCTTATATGCTCCTGATGCTAATGCCACGCCCTTTATCTACACCACAAATTGGGGGAGTGAGTTCAGAGGATGAAGATGGATAAGAAGGGGTTGTGGCCCAATTAAAAAAATAATAAATAAAATTTGAATACGTGTCACTTTAATAAATAATTTGATAGCAAAAAATTAAATTTCACGCGCTTTGTTTGTGTGTAAACACACGAGTCAAAAATGGTGTGTATTAGTTACACGCTGAAAAGGTTGAGTGTGTAAAATGATATTCGTCGTCAGAAAGTGTGTAACAGGGATTTGGTGTATTGTTCAGGTGGGTACCTATGTATTTTGCCAGATTTCAAACTCTATTCCTATATTTCAAAACATCTCTAGCCTTTCAAATTAGGGGTGTTCGTCGATCAGTAATTAGATATTTCAGTTTAATATTTTTGGTATTCGGTTTCTTAAAATGCTTACCAATATCATACCTAATTAAATTTAATATGATTCGACGTTTCTCCTTTCTGTTTCGATTTGTTTAGTCGATAACTTTGGTTCGTTCGGCTTTTATATCAACTAATATGTAGAGTTATAGACTGTGATATTCTTAATTAAATTACTCACATATACAAAAATAAAAACGTTCTAAGCTCACTTGACTATCAATAAAATGTTTGCCCAGAACCAACAAGTATCAACTAAGAGAATTTTTTTATATAAATGAATAGGTTTGATCATTTGGAAATGTCTTGTTACTTGCTTAGAGTTAATTGATGAACTTAGCGAATACAACAAGGACTACTCCAACATATGCATTAGCAATACACGAGAAACAAAGTAAGTATCGACATTATGTTAAACTGCTTGGCGACTTGGAGAGCAAGAGTCAGAATCTACATCATATCGTGTTCCTTCATTTTCCTAAAAAAGTAAATGAGTTTTATTTTCAACCTCAACATGCTAAAGAAAAGTGTAAAGACCCGTAAAATTTCATGTCTAAAATAATGCCCGAATAGGTCCCTGTGTTGCTATAACTGTAGAAATTCTTAAAAACAGACTTTTTGAGTAAAAAGTACCCCGGGACTTGAAAGATAATTTTTTACAGAATTGTGTTGTTATGCGACGCACTATGCGATCGCATAACAGGTATGCGGACCGCATAGCTGTCGCATTCTTGCACCTCCATTTTTGCGGAGGATGTTATGCGACGCACTATGCGATCGCATAACAAGTACGCGGACCGCATAGTGGTCGCATACCTGGGCAGTCCGGTCTTATTTTTGGCCCATTTTTAGGGCCAACTATGCGATAGGAATGCGGACCGCATAGCAGGAATGCGATCGCATTCCTGACCGCATTTCCTGCTTCGGGGCTTGTTAATTTCTAATTTTGCACCCGACCCCCAGTTTAATAAAACACCCCTCCCCTTCATTTTTAACATTTATCTGAACAAAAATACAGAGAAGGGAGAGTGGGTTTAGTGAGGGAAAGTCTTCTTCTTCATCAAATTGGTCCATCATCTCTACTCAGGCCCGGAAATTATCGAGTAATCTTCACCTTCTTCATCACAAGAGGTAAGTCTTCACCCCCATTTTCCCCAATTTATCAGATTTTAGTTAAGAATAAAACACACATAGGTTGGTTCTTGAAAATAAAAGATAAGACTTGCATGTATGTGAATAATCTTCCATGACCTAGTAAAAAGAAGCTAATTAGAGTAATCTTTCACTAAAAAGGGGTAGTTAAGCTAAGGGACCACATGGTGTTTGATAAAATGCTCAAGTAAATTCAAGGTTCCTAATTCTTAGGTAATTGTGTTGCATTGTGAACTAGATTGACGGTGCTAGATGGTTCGGTGAATGGTGATAGATAATAAGGGGGAATTTTGACTTGAGGTATGTATGGCTAACTTTAATCTTCGTAGAGTCACCTTGTGGTGTTTAAGCATTTGGTATGGGTTTCTTGCTGAGTATATGTGAATTGATTGTCCGGCTATGTTGAGCTGTAAGATTTCATTTTCTCATTTTCTTAGTCGATTACCATATTAAGTGAAATTGTGAAAGGTGATTTCGTGTGATTACTCTATCATGTGCAAGGTCGTTAAATGCTTGAATATGTTGGTATGAAAGAATGGTAACGAACCCAAATGTGTGAATGTATCTAAGTACTAAGGGTTGTGTAACAAGTGATGAAAAAAGAGTTATGAGTTGATTTAATTGAACTAAATGACCATGGCAATACTGTACATGACTTATTGTTTGGCAAGGTTTATTGTGGCTTGATCTCATACGGATTGTTGGATGTAATGAATTTATATTCTTGTTGATGAAAATCCTTGTGATTAAATTAACGGTTGATAAAGACTATTGTGGACACATGATTGTTTGGTGGTTTGTACTCTTGATGATATGAATCCTTGTGATTTAATTGTAGGACGTTATTGTTGCTATGAAATGTGATTGTACGGTGGGATAGGGTTGCGCGCCGCAACAGGATGAATAAGGGTTATAGGTGAGAAGTAATAAGGGTGGAATATGATTGTACGGTGGGATCGGGATGCGCACCGCAACATAATGTAATAAGGCTGAAATGTGATTGTCCGGTGGGATCGGGTTGCACACCGCAACAGGAAGTAATAAGGGTGGATTGTTGAGAAGGAATAAGGGTGGAATGTGATTGTGTTGAAATAGGAATCTGTGAAACCCTCAATTGTGTTTATCTCTATATCTCTGTGCAATACTTGTTGATTTCGTTGACTGCCTTCTATCTGTGCATTACTTGATTTTACTTAGAGTGAAGTTTGTTTATACATACTAGTACTATTCAATGGTACTAACGTCTCTTTTGCCGGGGGCGCTACATCTTTTATATGGATGTAGGTGGTTCCATAGCAGGTAGTTCAGCCCACTGCTAGTGGTGCCTCCTCTTCATCTCTTCAGCAGTTCTGGTGAGCCCTATTTCCTCCCGGGGCCGTGTGTGTACTATATCATTTTCTTTTGCTTATGTTGTAAATAGGTATAGCCGGGGACTTGTTGACGACAAGTTTATGTAAAACTCCTAGTACTCTTAGAGGCTCCGTAGACACTGTGTGGGTTGTACTTATGTATATTTTGGGCGGTAGTTGTACTCACTCGTAAATTGTGGATCGCATCAGAAATGTTATATGTAACTTGTATGTTTTGGATTATCTATTGTTGAAAGTTAAAAGAGGAAAATGGAATTATGTTGTAAGTTGTACTTTGAATCTAATTTGGCTAACTCATATGGAATAACGTACGTTATGAACACGGGGTAATACATTGGGTAGGAAAGGCAATCCAAGTCCGCTTGACTGGGCTAATCCGGTTAGGCGCCGGTCCCGTCCCTCGATTTTGGGGCGTGACAAACTTGGTATTAGAGCCTAAGGTTTTAAAAGTGTCCTAGGATGTCTCGGAGCCGTGTCTAGTAGAGCCCTTCTTATCGGTGTGTTGTCGACCACATCTATAATTAGGGGGCTGCATGGACATTTAGAAAATACCCTTTCATTGTTACTCTGTATCGTGCGATGAAGTGGAAGGTGAGAATATCTTTATCTAACTCGTGCATTATCCTGACTTTCAGTAAATGGCGCCCAAGAAGAGAGCTCGACTCGGCCTAAAGGCCAATGCCACCCCAAGTGTGGCCATAAATCCCTTATCTGATGGTGCGGGTGAGAACGATTCCCCGACCCTGAATCTGCCTGACCCTTCCATTCCAGGTTAAACTGTTCCAATTCCTGCTCCAGGAGGGTGCTGAAGTCCCTCCCGCTGATGTTCCTGACCCTTCTTCAGTCCCAGCTTCCGGTCCCAGTATTTCTGATGGGGACCTCAGGGGAGCTATTCATATGTTAACTCAGTTAGTGGCCTCCCAGGCCCAAAGATCACATGCTGCCCCTGCTTCCTCTAGCGAGCAAGGTGATTCTTCGGGTTCCAGGGTTAACCAGTTTCTGCGGTTAGCCCCTCCAGAGTTCACAGGCACCGACCCAGAGGCCGATCCTCAGGACTTTAAGATGACATGTACAAGACTCTCCGGGTTATGAGGGCTACTGAGACAGAGGGGGTTGAGTTAGCTTCCTATCGTCTAAAGGGAACAATCAGCATATTCATAGTTTGAGATGTGGGAGAGTTCCCGTGGAGAGGGGAGCCCTCCGGCGAGGTGGGATGAGTTTGTGGATGCTTTTATGGATCATTTCTTGCCTGCCGAGACTAGGGCAGCCCATGCTGCAGAGTTTGAGGTCCTTAAGCAGGGCAACATGAGTGTGTGGGAGTACCATATGGAGTTTGTGCGATTGTCCAAGTATGCTACCCACATGATGCCGACTATGGAGGTCGGAGTTCGTCGGTTTGTTAAGGGCCTTGGTCCATTGGTTGTTAATGAGGCTGCTACAGCTGCTTTGCATTCAGACATGAACTATGGTAAGATTGTGGGATTCTCCCAGGCTACGGAGGCTCGGAAACTAAAGATAAGAATGGAGAGGGAGAGTAGTAGTAGGGCCTGGTCAGCAGGCAACCCTGGAAGTTCAGTTGGAGGAGCGAGATCAGCCCTTGGGAGGGGGTCGCCATGACCATCTCAGTCCTTTGCTCAGTCCTCAGCCAGCGCACCACCACCAGGGCACAATTATCAGCAGGGAAGTCGCTTTGGACCTGGTTCAGACAACTGGAGTTTCATCAGTCCGGTCGTTCAAGTGGGAGGTTCCAGCGACAACGGAGGGCACTAAGCCCTAAGTGTGGGAGGTTCCATTGTGAGCCTTGTTACCTGGATATCCCGGTATGCTATCGATGCGGAGTGAGGGGCCATGTTCAGCGGGATTGTCGTGCGCCCAGTCAGGGCACATGTAGAGGTACTGCTCAGCCGTCCAGTTCTTCGGCCGCTACATCTTCAGCACGCCCTCCAGCTCCAGCAGGGCGGGGTGCAGCTAGGGGTAGAGCACGGGGTCAAGGGGGACCTAGTCGATCCTATGCTTTGAGTGGTCGCCAGAGTGCGGAGGCTTCTCCAGATGTTGTCACAGGTATTCCGACTGTTCAAACACATGATGTTTATGCTCTTATTGATCTCGGGTCTTCATTGTCATATGTTACTCCATTTATTGCTTCAAGTTTTGGGATAGAACCCGAACAACTTCATGAGCCGTTCTCTGTGTCGATTCCGGTTGGTGATTCTATTACGACCGCGCGAGTCTATAGGAATTGTGTTGTCACGGTGTGTGGTCGAGATACCACGACCGATCTTATTGAGTTAGAAATGGTAGATTTTGATGTTATCATGGGGATGGATTGGCTCTACTTATGCTTTGCTAAACTCGACTGCCGAACCAGAATTATGAGGCTCGAGTTTCCTAATGAGCCCGTTATTGAATGGAAAGGGAATGATGTTGTACCGAGGGGCAAGTTTATTTCCTATCTTAAAGCCTCCAAGATGATCAGGAAGGGGTGCATCTATCATTTGGTCCGGGTTGCGGACACCACTTCAGAGGTGCTTGCTCCCGAGTCCGTGCCGGTTGTGAATGAGTTTCTTGAGGTGTTCCCTGATGAACTTCATGGGATTCCACCAGATAGAGAGATCGATTTCGGGATTGATGTATTGCCAGATACGCACCAAATATCTATTCCACCTTACAGGATGGCTCCAGCGGAATTGAGAGAGTTAAAAGAACAATTGAAAGATTTACTAGAAAAGGGTTTCATTCGGCCAAGTGTGTCGCCTTGGGGTGCACCGGTTCTTTTTGTCAGAAAGAAGGATGGATCGCTTCGGGTGTGTATTGATTATCGACAGCTTATCAAGGTCACTATCAAAAACAAGTATCCATTGCCTCGGATAGATGATATGTTCGATCAATTGCAAGGTGCTAGATTCTTCTCAAAGATTGACTTACGGTCCGGATATCACCAGTTGAAGATCAGGGAGCAGTATATCCCTAAGACCGCCTTCAGGACTCGTTATGGGCACTTTGAATTTCTGGTAATGTCTTTTGGGCTAACCAACGCCCCATCAACTTTTATGGATCTTATGAATCGAATTTTCAAACCGTTTCTTGACTCCTTTGTGATTGTCTTCATTGACGACATCCTTGTTTATTCGCGAAGTCGGGAAGATCATGCTAATCACCTCAGGGCAGTTCTGCAGACTCTTCATCAGCACCAGTTGTATGCAAAGTTTTCAAAATGCGAGTTTTGGCTAGAATCAGTCACCTTTTTGGGCCATGTTGTTTCCAGGGAAGGGATTCGGGTTGATCCCCAAAAGATTGCAGCGGTGAAGGATTGGCCTAGACAAACGACCCCGATAGAGATTCACAGCTTCTTGGGTCTAGCTGGGTATTATCAGAGGTTCGTGGAGGGATTCTCTACCCTCGCCTCCCCATTGACTAAGCTGACGCAGAAAGCGGTTAAGTTTCAGTGGTCTGATGCTTGTGAAAAGAGTTTTCAGGAATTGAAGTCGAGATTGACTTCGGCATCAGTGTTGCCCTTGCCAGAAGGTTCATAGGGGTTTGTGGTTTATTGTGATGCTTCGAGGGTCGGTTTGAGGTGTGTGTTGATGAAATGTGGTAAGGTAATATCGTATGCTTCAAGGCAACTCAAGAATCACAAGAAGAATTATCTGATGCATGATTTGGAGCTCGCAGCGGTGGTGTTTGCATTGAAAATCTGGCGGCATTATCTTTATGGGGTCCATGTGGACGTGTTCACAGACCACAAGAGTCTTCACTATTTATTCAAGCAGATGGAGTTGAACTTAAGGCAAGGGAGGTGGTTGGAATTGCTCAAGGATAATGATATGAATATTTTGTACCATCCAGGGAAGGCGAATGTGGAAGCCGACGCTCTTAGTCGGAAATCCATGGGTAGCTTGGCACATTTAGAAGCTGGTTAGAGGCCTTTAGCTCGGGAGGTTTATCAGTTGGCCAGTTTGGGGGTCTGTCTTTCGACCTCAGATGAGGGGAATGTCGTGGTGCGTAATGGAGCGGAGTCTTCGCTTGTGGCGGAAGTCAAAGAAAAGCAATTCATAGATCTAGCATTGGTACAGTTGGGAGAGGCAATTTTGAATCACAAGACTTCAGCATTTTCACTCGGCAATGATGACGGTGTCCTGCGGTGTCAAGGGAGGTTATGTGTTCCAGATGTGGATGATCTCCGGGAGAGGGTAATGGAAGAGGCTCATAATTCCAGGTATTCTGTTCACCTAGGTTCTACGAAAATGTATCGCGATCTCAAGGAGATTTATTGGTGGAACGGTATGAAGAGAAGTGTGGCGGACTTTGTGGCTAAGTGTCCGAATTGTCAACAAGTGAAGGCCGAACATCAGAGGCCCGGTGGGTTGACGCAACTTATGGAAATACCGATGTGGAAATGGGAAATGATCAATATGGACTTTGTGGTAGGATTACCTCGCACTCAACGCAAGTTCGACTCAATTTGGTGTGGACCGACTCACGAAGTCGGCGCATTTCTTGCCAGTCAAGTCCACCGATACTGCAGAATAGTACGCTCAGTTGTATATCAAAGAAATAGTCATACTCCATGGCACTCCAGTTTCTATTATCTCGGATCGGGGAGCCCAGTTCACAGCTAACTTTTGGAGGAAATTTCAGCAAGGTTTGGGTACTCATGTGAATCTCAGTACAACTTTCCACCCCACAGACGGACGGTCAAGTGGAGCGGACTATTCAGACGCTTAAAGATATGCTACGAGCTTGTGTATTAGATTTCAAGGGTAGCTGGGATGATCACTTGCCGCTTATAGAGTTTGCTTACAATAACAGTTTACATACTAGTATTCAAATGGCCCCATTTGAGGCATTGTACAGAAGGAGGTGTAGGTCTCCGATCAGATGGTTTGAGGTTGGTGAGGCAGAACTGCTAGGACCGGGTCTTGTGCATCAAGCTATGGAAAAAGTTAAGAGTCATTCAGGAAAGGATGAAAACTGCTCAGAGTCGTCAGAAATCCTATGCGGATGTTCGTCGTAGAGATTTGGAGTTTCAAGTAGATGATTGGGTATTCTTGAAGGTGTCTCCCATGAAGGGAGTGATGCGGTTTGGGAAGAAAGGGAAATTGAGTCCGAGGTATGTCAGGCCATATCGAATCGCTCAAAGGATAGGGCAAGTAGCGTATAGGCTGGAATTGCCCCTGGAATGTCATTAGTGCATCCAGTGTTTCACGTGTCCCTGTTAAAGAAGGTAATTAGAGATCCAGCTACCATCGTGCCAGTTGAGACCGTTGAAATTAATGAAGAATTATCATATGAAGAGGTTCCGGTTGCATATTCTTGATAGGCAAGTCCGTAGATTGAGAAACAAAGAAATTGCTTCTGTTAAAGTGTTATGGCGAAGTCAGCAAGTCGAGGAGGCCACGTGGGAAGCGGAAAGTGAAATGAAAGGAAAATATCCCCATTTGTTTGAATAAGTCAAGTAGTGATCGTGAGAACTGCCATCTCTAAGCAAATACACCTTTGTGTTTAATTTTGTGCAAGAACACTTCACTCTCTTAATTGCCCTACTATTGTAACTCCTCAAGTTATGCCTTATTTGTGCATATTGTGATTATTTGGGTAATGTGCAAACTCCTTGAAGTAAGCTAAATTATGTGCAATTCATGTGGTAGTTAAATGATATGCAAGTTATGGTGTCAACTGAATTATGTATAAGCATGTTGAAATAATTGAATTGTATATGATTTGATGGGATAACTGAATTATGTGCAAATTGTTGGAGTAATTGAAAATGTGTGAAATTGGTTAACAATGTGTTTCGGGGGCTCTCTGACAGGTAGATAGGCCTAATTACAAAGGAAACTCTGGAAAAAATTTCAGAAAGATATCGGAGTTATTGAAAATTGGGGGTTAGCATATTGTGTTGTCCAAAATGAATTCCCCGATCCTCATTCGAGGACGAATGATTTTAAGTGGGGGAGGATGTAAAGACCCGTAAAATTTCATGTCTAAAATAATGCCCGAAAAGATCCCTGTGTTGTTATAACTGTAGAAATTCTTTAAAACGGACCTTTTTGAGTAAAAAGTACCCCGGGACTTAAAAGATAAAATTTTCCAGAATTGTGCTGTTATGCGACGCACTATGCGATCGCATAACAGGTATGCAGACCGCATAGTGGTCTCATACATGGACAGACTTCTGTCCAGTTTGAGGACGGCTATGCGGCCCAAGATGCGATCGCATCTTGGAAATGCGGACCGCATAGCTGTCGCATTCTTGCACCTCTATTTTTGCGGAGGAGGTTATGCGACGCACTATGCGATCGCATAACAGGTACGCGGACCGCATAGTGGATGCATACCTGGGAAGTCCGGTCTTATTTTTGGCCCATTTTAGGGCCAACTATGCGACAAGAATGCGGACCGCATAGCAGGAACGCGATCGCATAGCAGGAATGCGATCGCATTCCTGACCGCATTTCCTGCTTCGGGGCTTGTTAATTTCTAATTTTGCACCCGACCCCCAGTTTAATAAAACACCCATCCCCTTCATTTTTAACATTTATCTGAACAAAAATACAGAGAAGGGAGAGTGGGTTTAGTGAGGGAAAGTCTTCTTCTTCATCAAATTGGTCCATCATCTCTACTCAGGCCCGGAAATTATCGAGTAATCTTCACCTTCTTCATCACAAGAGGTAAGTCTTCACCCCCATTTTCCCCAGTTTATCAGATTTTAGTTAAGAATAAAACACACATAGGTTGGTTCTTGAAAATAAAAGATAAGACTTGCATGTATGTGAATAATCTTCCATGACCTAGTAAAAAGAAGCTAATTAGAGTAATCTTTCACTAAAAAGGGGTAGTTAAGCTAAGGGACCACATGGTGTTTGATAAAATGCTCAAATAAATTCAAGGATCCTAATTCTTAGGTAATTGTGTTGCATTGTGAACTAGATTGATGGTGCTAAACGGTTCGGTGAATTGTGATAGATAATAAGGGGGAATTTTGACTTGAGGTATGTATGGCTAACTTTAATCTCCGTAGAGTCACCTTGTGGTGTTTAAGCATTTGGTATGGGTTTCTTGCTGAGTATATGTGAATTGATTGTCCGGCTATGTTGAGCTGTAAGATTTCGTTTTCTGATTTTCTTAGTCGATTACCATGTTAAGTGAAATTGTGAAAGGTGATTTCGTGTGATTAATCTATCATGTGCAAGGTCGTTAAATGCTTGAATATGTTGGTATGAAAGAATGGTAACGAACCCAAATGTGTGAAAGTATCTAAGTGCTAAGGGCTGTGTAACAAGTGATGAAAAAAGAGTTATGAGTTGATTTAATTGAACTAAATGACCATGGCAATACTGTATATGACTTATTGTTTGGCAAGGTTTATTGTTGCTTGATCTCATACGGATTGTTGGATGTAATGAATTTATATTCTTGTTGATGAAAATCCTTGTGATTAAATTAACGGTTGATAAAGACTATTGTGAACACATGATTGTTTGGTGGTTTGTACTCTTGATGATATGAATCCTTGTGATTTAATTGTGGGCTGTTATTGTTGCTATGAAATGTGATTTTACGGTGGGATCGGGTTGCGCGCCGCAACAGGATGAATAAGGGTGATAGGTGAGAAGTAATAAGGGTGGAATATGATTGTACGGTGGGATCGGGATGCGCACCGCAACATAATGTAATAAGGCTGAAATGTGATTGTCCGGTGGGATCGGGTTGCTCGCCGCAACAGGAAGTAATAAGGGTGGATTGTTGAGAAGGAATAAGGGTGGAATGTGATTGTGTTGAAATAAGAATCTGTGAAACCCTCAATTGTGTTTGTCTCTGTATCTCTGTGCAATACTTGTTGATTTCGTTGACTGCCTTCTATCTGTGCATTACTTGATTTTACTTAGAGTGAAGTTTGTTTATACATACTAGTACTATTCAACGGTACTAACGTCCCTTTTGCTGGGGGGCGCTACATCTTTTATATGGATGTAGGTGGTTCCATAGCAGGTAGTTCAGCCCACCGCTAGTGGTGCCTCCTCTTCATCTCTTCAGCAGTTCTGGTGAGCCCCATTTCCTTCCGGGGCCGTGTGTGTACTATATCATTTTCTTTTGCTTATGTTGTAAATAGGTATAGCCGGGCCTTGTTGCCGGCAAGTTTATGTAAAACTCCTAGTACTCTTAGATGCTCCGTAGACACTGTGTGGGTTGTACTTATGTATATTTTTGGCGGTAGTTGTACTCACTCGTAAATTGTGGATCGCATCACAAATATTGTATGTAACTTGTATGTTTTGGATTATATGTTGTTAAAATTTAAAAGAGGAAAATGGAATTATGTTGTAAATTGTACTTTGAATCTAATTTGGCTAACTCATATGGAATAACGTACGTTATGAACACGGGGTAATACGTTGGATAGGAAAGGCAATCCAGGTCCGCTTGACTGGGCTCATCCGGTTAGGCGCCGGTCCCGTCCCTCGATTTTGGGGCGTGACAAAAAGTATTGTGTAAGTATGTCATAGTCAATAATATATATAATGCGTAACTTAGTATATAATTCGGTAAGTATCAATATTTTAGTATTAATTTTTTTAATAATAAATACCATACCTAATATCAATTATTTTAAAATTAAATACCAAAATACTGAATACCTGTAGGCATATAAATTTTATTTAAATTTAATTCATAAAATAATTTGGATTACATTTTAAATTCAAGATATATTGGTCCAAATAAATATTATGGACTAATATAACTGAATTAATTATATAAGTCCAATATATATGGATTAAATAAATTGGTCTTAATTCACTAGGCTAGCCATTTAATTGGGCTAAAGTGATGAGCCCACTTCATTAAGCCCAAGATATCATCTTCCTAGAGACCCAGTTTGGTGTCACGTATCAACTGACGTGGCACGCCAAGTCAAATTAAAGAGCCAATAGGATCATGCCACGTGTCAAAATGACAAGGCATGCCAAGTCACATCAAAAGGACAATGAAATCGCGCCATGTGTGCAAGTGACATGTTCTGGCCAATCAAACGCGGCCTTGACACACTTCAATTTTATTGGTCGGAAAGAGTTTGTTCTTATCATAACTCTTCCCTCCCACAAGTATAAATAGGGGTCTTCATAACTTAGAAAAGACACCAGAAGTTATAACAAAAAGCAAGAGAGAGCTCGTTGATCAAACACCGCAAATTTCTCTACAAGTTTCAAGCTTCAAAAAACCAGGTTCAAGTACAAGAAATCAAGTTCAATCTCAAGAACGAAGAACTTCAAACTCAAGAAATCAAGTTCAAGCTCAAGAACGAAGAACGAGTCAAGATTAAAGGAATACGAGTTCAAATCAAAGTTCGTGCTAGTTGAATTCAAGATCATCGTTCGTGGCAACAACTATATATTCAAGATCAAGACCAAAGTCCCTTGAATTTATTTACTATTGGAAAGAAGAATCAGAGGATTCATAGAGATTGTACACTCAAATATTTGAAATAAAATACTATGATTGTTGCAATAATTTCGGTCTTGATTTTATTTTCTCGACGCAATTTATTGTCTTCAAATTCTAGCACGCCTAGTTGGACCAGCTCTACCTCTCGTCTCTTCTTTTCCAAGTTCAAGAACAAGATCTAAAAATTCGACCATGGAAGAATAACTTGCAAATTTGACCAAAGCACTTGAGAAGTTGACCAAGTATATGGAGGATCGAGATACTCGCCTCGAAAAGTTAGCAAATGAGATCGAGAGCTTAGCAGAAGCAAAATCAATTCAAGCACATGTGGAGCTTTCCAAAGTTAAAGAAGGGGGAGAATTCGCTGCGAGGCAAACGATCGTGGTCAAAGAGATTCAAGTTTCTTCAGAAGGTCTAATTCATGCTAATTAATTGAAGGACTTCATCATGGGGACAATTGAAGATAAAATTGATCCTCCGATTAAATCTTCCCTCGTATATGCAAAGTCATACACACAACAGATTGATAACTTGAAGATGCCTACTAGATATCAACCTCCAAAGCTTCAACAATTTAATGGAAAAGGAATCCGAAGCAACATATGGCGCATTTCGTCAAGACATGCAACAACGCTGGGACTTATGGTAATCATCTTGTCAAATAGTTTGTTTGTTATCTCAAAGGTAATGCATTCGATTGGTACACAGATCTCGAACCTGGTTCTATCGATAGTTGGGAGCAGTTGGAGCAAGAGTTTCTCAATCGTTTCTATAGCACAAGACACATCGTAAGCATGATCAAACTTACAAACACTCATCAAGGAAATGATGAGCCAGTTATTGACTTCATCAACCACTGGAGGAGCTTAAGCCTCAACTGCAAAGATCACCTTAGTGAAACTTCTAGCATCGAAATGTGCATTCAAGGTATACATTGGAGTCTTTGCTATATCTTACAAGGAATAAAGCCCAAAACATTTGAAGAACTAGCAACTCGTGCACATGATATGGAATTAAGTATTTCTACAAGCGGAGATCAAAGGTTTCATGGCTTTGAGCCTCATGATGAAATAGAAGCAGAGGATGCTGAGAATGGGGGCAAGTATTCATCCAAAGATGAAGCTGAAGAGTCCATGCATGTTGCAACGCTCCTTAACGCATGAGCCTAAATTGTGATGCTCCTCAACGCACGAGCCTAAACTGCAAGTTGTAATGCTTCTTGGCACATGAGTCTGTATTATATGTCACGAAGCTCCCCTATTTTGAACTAAATCTTTAAGACGTAAAGCTCTTCAAATTTGAGCATAGTCTTCAAGTTGCAAAGATATTCAAATTTGAGCAAACACTCAAGTCGAAAGCTCTTCAAAGTTGAGCAAAGACTTCAGGTCGCAAAGCTTTTCAAATTAGAGCCAAACATTAAGACGTAAAGCTCTTAAACTTCGAGCAAAGTCTTCAAGTTGCAAATCTCTTCAAATTCGAGCAAAACTTTTCAAATTAGACCCAAACTTTAACACGTAAGGCTTTTAAAATTTGAGAAAAGTTTTCAAGTTGTAAAGCTCTTCAAATTCGAGCAAATTGTTCAAGCTACAAAGCTCTTCAACTGTGAGCTAAATCCTCATGTAATGAAGCTCGTGAAATTCGCGAAACTTCAAATTGTAAGCTAACTCTTCAAGTTGCAACGCTCCTGGACGTACGAGCCTAAACTCATGTTCCTACACTCTTGGCCCGCATGAGTCTAAACTGTGTACGACCGACATAAAAAAAAATTTGCTAGGTTGAAAATCTCGAAAGAGGCGGCATAGGCATAAGTTAAGACATAAAAAATCAAAAAGAAAATCACCCATTATGAACTACGGTATGACTTGATCCTCTTCACCGAGGTGCGTAGGCAGTTTGAAGTTTCATTCTGAGTTTAGTAGCATAAGTTCAAAAGATACATAACCCCCCCAATCAGTGTCAGAATGAAGTATGATGGAGTGTAAGTCATTCAATCAACAATTGAAAATCGAGTTGAGATACCATTCTTCTGTTAAACTTTGGATCCCATTTGATTTAAAAGGGGCAACCCTCCATGGTAAAATGGTATCTTTAATGCGACGATTTTAGGAGGATTCCAAGTACTTGCGCTAAAATTCGGGGGTTCACTATGCCTTCATGTTCACTAAATCTTTAAGTTTGTCGGTTTTGAAGTTCTTCAGTCTTCAAGCCAAAATATTTAAGCATCCAAGTCTTCAAGTTGAGGTCCTCAAACTCGCCGGTCTTCAAGTGGAAGTATTTGAGCCCTCAAAGTCTTCAGGTTGAAGCGTCAAAGTCTGCCGAATCTTCAAGTTTGTCGGTCTTCAAGTTGAAGTCTGCAAAATCCGCCAAATCTTTGAAGTTTTCCAAGTGTTCAAGTCGACATCGTCAAGTCCACGAAGTCTTCGAGTTGAAGCTTTATAATTTTTCAACCTTAAGGTGGACATATGAGTCTCTTTGCACCTTAAGTTGGTCTCTTCGTGGGTTTGTTCTTAAAAGGAAACTATAAATTTCCAATCTTAAGGTGGACATATAAATCTCTTTGCACCTTATGTTGGCCTCTTCGTGGATTTGTCCCTAAAAAGAACTATAACTTTCCAATTTTAAGGTGGACATATGAGTCCCTTTTCACCTTAAGTTGGCATCTCCGATAGTCGGGCCACATTGAGATTAATCTCTCAGATAGTCGGGCCACATTGAGAGTGATCTCTCCGGTGGTCGGGGCACATTGAGAGTAATCTCTCCGATAGTCAGGCCATATTGAGAGTAATCTCTCCGATAATCGGGGCACATTAAGAGTTATCTCTTCGATAGTAGAGCCACATTGAGAGTAATCTCTCAAATAGTCAAGGCACATTGAGAGTAATCTCTCTGATAGTCGAGCCACATTAAGAATAATCTCTCCGATAATCGAGCCACATAAAGAGTAATTTTTCCGAGCCACATTAAGAGTAATTTCTCCGATAATTAGACCATGAAAGTAATATCTCCAATACTCGGGGTATGATGAGTACCCTAAGATTACCTTCTGCATGAATTATTTCGTTAAACAAGAACATATCCTTCTACGTTTAACCTACAAGAAAGAACAATATAAAGCAAAAAAAAAAACAACAAAGAAAATAGAAGGGGAGAGTTACCTTCAAACTAGTGCTTCCTAATCGTCAAAGCCAGAAGTCGAACTGACTTGAGGCATCCGCCGTTGATGCTCAGTTAACATGCGAACTATGGGTTTATATAGGTTATGAAAGAGAGCACTCTAAAAGTGTTTTCCGATGTGGGATTAGATGCTAAGATAGGCGGTGGCAGGCGCTCCTTTTCCTAGGCAGAGTAGAATCCTTTTCTTGTTATGATTTCAATCGGAATATAATTTGGCTCTCTATCTCCAATCTAATTGGTTGCTGCTAGCAAAAGATTTGGCCTTCCATGTTTGTACGAGGCACTGTGCGTGAATATAGTTTTATACGTATATACTTCTTTAAACAAGGAATGCAATATATTTGGTTAGATGAATTGTGATTTCTTGGCCTAAGAGTCAAAACATGACTTTTATCGGCATTCTACCAAAGGCCACGTGAATCTTCTAAAAATGAACCAAGTGTTTGGATATTGGTCTATATGTATTGGAAGCTCATTTAAGCAGAATCCTATTATTTCAATTCTTTTGAAGTAATGCATGAATACTGTGAACACCCAATTTTTACCTCGCATGGAAATTACTCCTAAAAATAATCAAAAAATAATTTTTAATGAATTTTAGGAACTTTTCTTTATTTAGTTGTATTTCATGCATGTTTAATATTTTAAAATCATAGAAAAATTATAAAAATTATCATATTTTTTCATTTCATGTAATCATAGGTTTAATTGGTATTTTTAGAAATTAATTACCCTCTTAATTGATAGATTAATATATAAAAATCACAAAAAATATACATTAGCTTAATCAATTAGTTTATTTAATTAGTTAAAATGTTAATTAGGTCGTTTTGATAAAAGAAATTTAATTAGTAGTAAGATGACTATTTTTGAAAGATAAAAATTGCTCTTATTTCAAATTGACCAAATTTTAAGGCCCAAAATCTCGGGCCCAACCAAATACCCCCTCTTTAAAAACCCCACTTTCCTAAAACCTAGACCTAATTTAGACCCCCTAGAGAAAAAGAAAACGGCGGACCTTTTCTTCCTCCTCTCTTCATCTCCTCCAAAGACACCCAAACAAAAAAAAAAACTTGAACAGCCACCCCCTTAATCTCCCATCTCTCTGATAGAAAACAGAGACACACAAATAGAAGAAGGCGCCGGAAAACACCACCATTCCAGCCGAACCACGAAAAACCATCAACCAAACAACCTCCTCCTCCAAAAAGCCTCTGCCTCTCCCTTACGACCAAACGCTGGAATCCGACGAGTAGCAGCCACCTTCTTCCTAAGAGAAAATCGGCCACCGCTCCCTCACCACTGAACCGGCCTGGCGGCACCCACCAACGCCCCTATCACTCACATATAAACACACACGCACACATAAGGGAATGGATGGACATAGAGAGGGACTGAACAGAATAGAGTAAAAAAAACAGAGTAAGAGAATAGAGAGGGCAGCGACGATAATTTCAGTCCAAAATCGAATGGACAGAAAACAGATTAATACTATTCAAACCCATTTTTTCTATCCCCGTTTGAGGTCGACAAATTTGATTTCTTCTAAGTTGTATTAAAGTTGTGCTGGCCGGAGAATGCCATTCCCGGTGATCTTGTGTTTTCAGAATTTTGAGTTGGGATTTCTGTGTTCCTCACTTAAGTTCCTGTCAAAGCCGAGATGGTTCCGAGTCACATGAGTCTAGTGAGTACCGTTTGTGAGGTTTGCCGATCGAAATATCCGGTCGCACGTTCGTGTGATGACCAAAAAGGTCATTCTAAGTAACTTCAGCTAAATTTGTGTTCCGAGGCCCCAAAAGCCTCCGTTAATATCACCTCGATATGCGTGTGCAGCCCGGGCGTGTAGCCAGGAAGTCCTTATGTCGAAATTTGATGAAAATGGAATTTTATGATAATTAAATGAATAAAGTTGACTTTGGTCAACATTTTTGGTAAACAGACCCGGACCTGTGATTTGACGGCCCCGGAGGGTCCGTAGGAAAATATGAGACTTGGGCGTATGCCCGGAATCGAATTCCGAGGTCCCAAGCCCGAGAAATAAATTTTTAAAGAAAATTGTTTTTTGAAACTAATAAGAGATTTTGGAAATGAATAATTATGTGAAAACCGTGTTACCGGGCCCTTATTATGATTTAGGAGCCTGGAACAAGTTTATTATATGTTATGTAACTTATCTGTGAAATTTGGTGTAAAACGGACTCGAAATGACGGGTTTCGGATAAAAATCGGAATAATTAAGCCTTATGAAGTTTTAGGAATTTTTTTATTTTTAAGGTTTAATTCCTTGTTTTGATGATAGTTTGGTGATGTAAAAGCTTGAATAAGTCCGTAGGATATTTTGGGAAACGTGTGTGTTTTAGGTTTTGAGACCCGAGGGCTCGGGTGAGTTTCAGATAGCTAATGGGGTGTGAAATGCATGAAAATCTGGTGTTTTTGATGTTTTGCTGGTGTCTGGTGTAATACCCTTCGCGAACGCGGCCA
>ML293873.1:523-33933 GCA_005239495.1 Nicotiana undulata | reverse complement strand
CACCTCCAATCTTTCTCAAATTTTGTATATTGACTTATCTATATGTTTTCAATGAATTTCAATTATACCCATTGTAAAAGTTTCTTCTTTGCTTAGATTTTTGGAATATTGTATATATTTTTATATTTATCACCTTATTTGCTACCTCATCCATGAAATTTACTTTCCGTCTTGCATCTAATGTTGCTAATCACGCTTAAAATATGGAAGGAGATTTTTACATGTCATTCTTTGAGAGAAAGAACCTTATTTATTTAGTTTTTTAATTTTTATATGTGCTTGGCTAGTTTTGGTAAGCATCCTCTACTTCCAACCAAGAGGTTGTGAGTTCGAGTCACCCGAAGAGCAAGGTGGGGAGTTCTTGGAATTATAGTAGAATAGAGTAATTTAATTTAATTATTTAAATAAAGAAGAAAGAGAGAACAGAGCGGAGGAGTCGAGAAGAATGAAGTAGGCACCATTTTTCATGTATACTAGTAGCCATAAATACATACTACACATCAACAAGATTAGATTAGTTTGTAAAATTGGAAGTACATGATATATTAAAACAAAATGTTAATGTAATCCTTCAAATGTTGGAGTAGCTGCAAAATCTTCCTTTGCTGTCCATAAAACTCAAGATAGGTACTTGCATGTACCATAACCTAAAAAATCACAAACAAACAAACGACAACCATATTAGTCAGTCTTTAATAAAAAGAAAAACTATTCCAACTATGTTACAAGGAAAAAAATGTTAGATTTAACTCATGTACATTAATAATGAAAATAAGTATTACAGTATTAATATATATATTTAACATATTATAGCTGGCTGCCTACCTTACCTTTCGGGTACTAATCTTATTTATTATGAACCTTAAATATAAGAACTATTTTAATTTGTTAGCTATAAAAAAAATCTTTTAGCTGACCTAATAACGTAAATAATCCTTTTTGTGCTGTCAATTCAATGAACTTTAACGTTAGCAATGTATTTTAACATGTTATATATAGCATGTTATAACCTTACTTTTCACGTTAATGATCCCACTTATAATGAACGATTACATATAAAAATTAATCCTATTTTGATTTGTTACCTATAAAGAATCTAGTAGGTGACCTAATCATATAAACTTTAGTGTGAAGAATTAGTACGTCATGAATATATTAAAGTACGTTATGATAATGTAAAAATTCTTACTTGGATCAGCAAAGACGATGACAGCAGAGCCAGAAAAATCACAGTTGAAGTCGTTACGGCCCTTAGTTTGATAGTAAGAATTCATGAGAAAGGCAGCATGAGATCTGACAGTGTTTGGGTTAAAGCAAAGACCTCCAACTTGAACAGAGCGGCAGTCAACACCTTGATTAGTACATATCCAGTCTAAATTTGCTTGTAATTGTGCATCTGTTGCCTCTGTTTTTGGCATGCAGAATTTCTTGCCTCCTAGAATTGGCTGTGGCTGTGGCTGTGCGGGGAGTTTTGGCGCTGGCTTTCCTGGTCTTGGAACATGAGGCTTTGCGGGCTGTCTTCGGCCTCTTGGCAATGGCTGTGGCTGTGGCAATGCTGGTTGTGGAAGAGGCTGTATTCATCAAAGTTATAAAACTTATTACTAATAAATTGCAACTTTCTTGAAAATCTTTCCATATTTAAAGAGTGATAAAGGATAATTTAGTCAAATGTCGATACAATTAATGATATTAACTAAATTTCTTAACGAGTGTGTCAAAACCTTAAAAGACCGTTAAAAAGGAGCAAAGAGAGAGTAATGTATTTGGAGACGCAATAATAGGTTAGTTATTACTCCCTCCGGTCCAAAATAAGTGATTTTTCCAGATTTCAAGAATAAATTAATTATTTTTTTCTCACATTGCCCTTGGAGTAAATAGTGTTGGAGTATGTGTTAGGAGTGTTTATGTGAAGAGATAGTAAAGGTTAATATGATCAATTTCATTGCTAATTAATGTTAAAATGTGTATTTCTTAATCTGTGTAAAAACACACAACAAATCACTTATTTTGGACCGGAGGGAGTAATGATTTGTTAATCCATAATAAATGACCAATTTGCTTTTTTATTTTGGTCCAAAATAAGTGTCCATTTATATAATCAAGAAAAAATTCAATTTGTTTTTACAAAATTACCCTTACGTACATATCCCTAAAAAGTCTTCTTACCTCTTACATTAAATATTTAATTAAGGGTAATTTAGTTATACTAGGTATTTTTGTATAGAATTTAGTACTTTCTTAATGGGCGTGACAAAATCAAATTGCTCGCTTATTGTGGACCGGAGGGAGTAGTTATTAATTGTTTGTTAACATTTTAGTTATTAATTGGTTAGTGTTATCCATAATTTACCAGTACTAAACTTAATGTTTGACAATATGTCAAGTTACCTTTGGTGGCAGAGGCAGTGGCTGTGGCTCTCCTTTCATGATTCCAATACTATATACTGGTGTAAAATCAGGCCTAAACAATCCAAAATTCCTCTCAGCAGCAGAACCTGGTTTAGTATTCTCATTAAACAAACCAAAAATATAAGTCTCAATTTTCCTATGTGGCATTAATGGTGTCCCTGCCCCAGAAACATATTTCCTAAGCAATCCACCATTATAAGAAGCTGCATTTTCCAGAGTACATTGTGGCTCAAAGCTTTCACCTAAAGAAGGCCAACCTGTTTCAGCTGCAATAATTTCAACATCTCCATATCCAAGTCTCTTCATTGACATATACACAGCATCTAATAACATATCAAACATGTTTGTGTACAATTTCTTTGTAAACCTATCAAAAACTCCCTTGTTTTGTTTAAACAAAAGGAAATCAACTTGTTGTGGATTGTAAGCAAAATATGGATATGGATTCACCATAAAAGGTCCTTTCGTTTCGCGTAAAAATTGTAACATTGGTGCTAAAATACCAACATCCCATCCTGGTCTAAATTTAGCCATACTTGGTGGATTTGATGATAATAAAATTCCTAAAGAATGTGGTGTTGATACTTTGATTGTATTAATACCAGATTGAATTAGTGCTTGATAAAAGGTCCTCATTGCAGTGACTAATTTATTTTGTACTTCTGGTGTTTCCCAATGAAGAATCTCATTTCCTATAGCAATAACATCAATCTTGGTTTGTGGGTAAAATGGCTTGATATTTGCCTCCACATAACTCTTAGCATAGCCTATGTCCAACAATTTGGGAATTTCACCATTTGGGACAGTGACAGTAACTGAGATTCCTGTGTTGGCAAAAGCTCTTAAGATGTCTGGATTAATGTCGAAAATCTTGATTTTGTCGATTATGGTTTTGTCTTTGAGAAATTGAGCAACTTGAGATGGTGGAGGTAGGTTGTTGCCAAGGGTGCCATAGTTAACTCCTATGGAGGAAACATAAGGAAAACATTGAATAAAGATAGCTGAAATGAACAAGATGGAAAGGAATGGAGATGTTTTTTTGTTAGACATCTCCATTGTTTTTGTACAAGGTTGTTATTGGCAGAGGAAGAATGCAATAGGACATTTATAGAAGGGAAAAGAAAAAATAGAGGGACATATTTATTTGTTTGTATGGTTTTGCGTTAAATACGACGTTGGACTAATGAATGGAAGAGATTGGAGATCAGAGTTTGAGGAATAGACAAACTTGTCAGGTAACAAATATCAGAGGGCAGCTTAAGATGCGCAGAACTACTGAAAAATGTCCAAAAAATGGCAATGGAGCACGTCTTATTTCTAGTAGCAACTACAATAACTATATTTTTTTTCTTGGAGTAGAAATTAGCCGTGAATAAATGGAGTGGTGAAGAATGAAATGTAAAGTAAAGTCAAATCACTATATAACAACTTTGTTTTTTCCGATATTTCTTGGTTGCTATATTGAAGTATTGTTATAAAAAACATATATTATAACATGAAAAATTGGCTCAAAAAACTTAGTTATTATAGTGAAATGCCACCGTAAAAAATAACTGTTACATAGAGATTTGGCTTTGGTAAACCGAATCAAATCTTAAAAGTGTTAAAACAATCGAATGATAGCGTCAAACCAAATTTGTTTACATTGATTTATTTCTACGATTTTATCCAACTTAAACACATGTTACTACGTCACTGAACAGTCCCCTCTTGGAGGGGGTTGCTGGTTTTGAGGCTTGTCCAGTTCACTAAACAAGAAATGGTTCAATAACCTCAAGGAGTCCTGATGAAAAGCTTTGCTATTATTTAAGTAGATTCAAGGAAATGCATTTTGCCTATTTGCGTCCAACCGACAGAAAATCTAAATCCAGTCATTTTAAAGTTGGGTTTCAAAAATAATTGCAAAAAGTCAATATACATCTACTTAATTGTGTTAGAAATCAATCAGACAACACAAATTTATGCACCCCTTTTGAGAATTGAATATCAAGAAACAGAATCAAGCATTACTTTTTACTGAATGAGAGTTTCTGTCATTCGTTGCTCATAAAAAGAACTGGCAATAAATATGATACAAATACAAAATGGACTTGCATGATAATAGTACTTCCCTTTGCTAGTAGGATGCTCAATTCATGTCTCTTTGAAGGGGTCAGGATGAGACTATGATGAGAGAATAGTTTCATCTACCTTTTAGCACACGCTGGATGTCAAAAAAAGAAAACGAAATATCGTTAAAAGCTGGACACATAGTATAAAGGTACTGTTGTTGCTTGCGGAATGATAAAACTCAATCATTTCATATTACAAGTGTGAATGGTCCCATAAGGGAGACAACACGGTTACGTGGTATAGTAGTTATGTGACGAGAAGTGCAGAGACAAATATATACATACACGTGCTTATAAGAGAAAGGAAGAAGATAAAGTCTTAAGAACTTACTTTGTCCCTCTGATTCACTGCTTGGCGCTGTCTGCTCGGAATGCTGTCTGATTCTTGTATTGCTTCTGAAGTATTTAGCTTATGAAATGTCTGCAAAGCTTTGGTAACAAATGGGCGTACTATATTTGCCTCCATTGCAGAGAGATTTTTAAGCTGTGAAGTTTCATGTTAATATATTAGATTTTATAAGGGTCTACATTTCTTCCTCAAATAGCAAAAAGCAATTCCACTATAGAAAATCCCTTAAACCCACCCCCACCCCAACCCCACCTAAAGAAAAAGAAGAAATTACTATATGTCTTCTCCTCTCCACTCTCTCCTAAATCATTGTCTCAAATGAAACAGTTCCACTTCATTATCTTATGGGAAGCTATGGTCTATGGTAAACGATACATGTGTTTCTTCGCCTTAGGCAAGGAGGTTTTGTATAGAAAAACTTCAAATCAATAATCAGACTTCTATTTCTTTAGCCCATTCTCAATCAGGCACAAAGTTATCAAAGGACAAGTGAGCAGTTTCTAAGAAGAAATATATGTTCCTTTCCTCTAATGCCGTGTAGCCCTAGATATGCAGGGGAGAATAATTCCTGTAATACATAACTAGACTTATATATTTCTTTCATTATACAATGTACTACATCTACTAGATCAAACAGAATTGACTTTCTCAATGAGTACACCCTATCATCCACTGAATTTTGAGCATCAGCTGAATTTGCAGTATTGAGTAAATCCTACAGAATGGATGGCAATTGTGCTTCCATATTTAAAGAAACAAGACCTGCTGTAACTAAATCAGTACAAGGCCTCCTTTTCTTCTTTAACACACCCTCTATCGTATGTTACTTCAGTTCTCATTTTTGTAACAAGACTAAGATATTGATCATCAAAATGACACATGCATCAGAATGAAAATAGCATTTTCAGAAGAGATGAATAAGTATACCCTCAACGCGTATGTGACCTCCTTAGAAATTATCTCCAAACCAGTTCCAATTTTGTGAAACCGCACATCCTTAATATCTTCAATAAGAGACCTCACCTATTCCACATGTTTGATTCAGAGTT
Organism: Nicotiana undulata; assembly: GCA_005239495.1. Lineage (NCBI taxonomy): Eukaryota > Viridiplantae > Streptophyta > Magnoliopsida > Solanales > Solanaceae > Nicotiana > Nicotiana undulata. The sequence goes on along the minus strand of ML293873.1, from coordinate 28,015 downwards.
CTGGGTGAACTACTAAACAATTAAGCCAACAGAATAGAGGAAATAACCGAGCTCACCATATAGATGTCAGGAATATCTTCGCGCGCACTAAATCATTGAATATTATCATCAGTAGACCAACATGATAAACCATGATATAAAAATAGAAACTACTTACTGATCAAAAAGAAGCCTCGAGATCTCAACGTAATGAAATGGTAACGATTGGAACTTTTCAGAGTCCCTTTCAGCTTCCAGAACTTGGGTTAACTTTTCTAGTCGACAAAGCAGAGATTAATAAGAACTAAGAACTCAACAAGTACAGTCTGCATGCATAAATGATAGAGCAATGAATATGAAATTTCTATTGGAATTGAGATGATTCACAGAGGGAAACCTAATCATTTCTGGACAAAACTTGATGACTGAGGGGGTGACAGCAGTCAGTATCATGTTATCAAAAAATAATTAATTAACCATCTGGTTATCCGATACATAATAGAGTGGGTTTATCTTGGTTGAAGTAATACCACTCACATACTACTGACAGATTGAACTTCTCCTGCTGTCTTGGATAAACATTAGCCCCCAGCTTTTGTCAAGGAAGGGATGTTCTTGAGATTTATCAGGTAATTCAAGCACCAAGAAAGTTGTTAGAGGAATGGGATTTCATATTTTCAGTTAGAGGTGCGATTGAGGATGATTTAACCAAGGGCTAAGTAGTACTAGACATTAATTTGTCTATTACCAAATGGCTGATATGACGTTCTTTTTACAGCTTACTAGTTGGGTGAAAGCTTCATTTTCAGCAGCACTATAAAGCTTCCCCAACAGTAAAAGCATTTTGCTCCATGCAGGTGTTCTCTAAGTGTTCTATTTCCTAATAACAGTGAATACTCAATTTGATGCATTACTTTATTCTAATGCATTCCAACAACAGTTCAGTAATTTTACGTCTCTTGCTGAGACTAATATATCAATTTGCTTTATAAGAAAAACAAGAAGTTATAGATTTAGACCATGGCAATCTTACTACCAGCATATTACCAATACTACAATCTCCTTTACAAACTATAAAGAAAAAGTTAGTCAAAACTACAAGGTACATACAAGAATTGAGAATTCTTGGTGCTGAAAAACTGTTAATCCGACCAACATTGTAAGAAGATGCCCTACCTGATCCATTTCGAAACCAACCGGAGGTGTTCGAGCCTTGTTACGTACTAAAATTCTAAAGAAAAGCGACCCCAGTCCCTCCTCAGCCCAGGTCAAAGGTCTCCCCCCTACTCCTTTTTCTTTTCAGGGCAAGGCCAAGTTTGTTACAGTCAGCAAATTAGCCTCACATTGTATTGACAGTGATTCACATCACCTCCTTAGGTCTGCTTAACCAAATTGTGTGTGAGCAATCATCCATAATGAAAGCACCTGTAGATAGAAGCCGTATGTCAACTGGTGAGCCAATTCTCTATGCCGTCTAGGCTCTACAATGAAGTTGGTTGACGCCGGCTTTCTTTTTCATGCCCGAAATGGCTTTGCAGGTATTAGCCTCCCACAGAGATGGCCTTGTGGTCAACTTCTATTCTGTGTGTTGGAAGGTTTGTCTAGATCTCTTTCCGTGTCAAGTGACACAATATTCGAGGCATGATAGGCTTTTGACGGCCACAGAAACAGCGTCCCTCTCTATCTACCTAAGGGATGAAAGGCAGAATTCTTTGGTGTCCCTTCCAATCAAGAATTGGGGCCTCATAGTAGCCAATATGCTTTTCTCTCTCGTGCATTTCTTCATTCAGGGTTCAATATTCTGGTGTCTTAGGCATAGAGGAACCACACCAATCCATTCCGAACTTGGTGGTTACACTACAAGTACATGTTCAGCTTCAAACAAAGAGCTAAACTTTGAAAATGTAAGCAAACAGGAACCAGTACAATGTCGAACTAGCAGCAAATATATAATAACTACTACTCTCCCTCAACCCCAAACAAGTTGAGGTCGGGTATATGAAGCCACTTTACCATTCTACTCTATTTTGGCCTATCTCTATTCCAATAATGAACCTTTGTCTTAGGGGTGCTCTAGATTTCAGACTTAAATCTTATACGGATATACAAGTTGAGCTAGCAACAACTTACTTAGTAAAATAGCATCTCTAACAGTTTCTCCACAATATAGAAGATACAATAAACAAATCTGAATCAAAACTTCAATCAACTGAGCGCAGCACTTGGAAGCACATATTAGTATAGTCATCCAACAACAAAGACTTACCAACGGACATCCATTCAGGAGGTCTGATAGTACATTTCCCTCTCTTTTTCAAAGCAACTGCTAACCAGAGAGGCACCTGTGTTGCTATTTGTGGACGGAAAGGTCCAAAATCTCCCTGTCAATCGGTACATTTAAAACAAAATCAGCATAAATAACACAAACGCTACGTGAATGAATTTAGTTACTGAGGGGTCGTTTGGTTGGGAAATAAGTTATCCCATGAGTAATTATCCCGGAATTAGTTATCCCACCCTCCCATACGGAGCTAACAGGGATAAAAAAACTAATACAATCCCGGAATAACTAAAACCGGGATTAGTACCACGATTTTATCTCAACCAAACATGGGATAAACTCATCTCAAATTTAATTCGGGGATTAATTACCCCTCACACCAAACGAGCCCTAAAGGAGGAGAATAATACAGATATAAGATGGAGAGGTTCCAATCTCATGTTTGGCACAATTTCAACCGTTTCATCTTCCGCTAGAAACTCCAACTGCATAATTGAGAAACAATAAAAGTTAAAAATTCACCGCTCCGACATATAGATTAAGAACACGAAACAACACAAAAATCAAATAAAATTTCCTAAGTTAATTGCACTTAAACAGATCCGGATCAAGGATTTTAACCAGTGCATGAAAATTAGTGTGTGTGTGTGTGTGTATCTTAAGAACATAATTCAACATAAAATCAAATGAAAAAATCATGATATAATTTGCACGGAAGTGAAGTAAACGAACCTCAGCTGCTGAAAATGCTAAAGCGTGAGGATCAGATTGGCTACCCATTTGCTGTTTATCTTTTGCTTGTAAGTAAAATTCGGGATTTGAGTACTGAAGCTGAGTTTCTAAGCCCTAGTTTACTAATGGCGGGAAATATCAAAAGATGATGAGACTGAATAGGCAAAATGGATCGTGTTCTCGCGTGTTGTGCGGACAAAATATGCTTTTACAAATTTGACTATATGCAAAATTTAAATTAAATAAAACTTTAAGGTTAAAATATTTTAGAACTTGTTGTGGGCGTTTGGACATAAGAATTGTAAAATTCCTCAAAAAAGTAAAGAAAACTAGAGTTGTGTTTTTAAGCGAAAATAATATTTGAAAACTAGAGTTGTGTTTGGGCATGAATATAATTTTAAGTTGTTTTTGAAGTTTTGTGAGTGAAAAATTTATAAAACAGTCTTTTGGAGTTTTTCAAATTCCATCTTCAAGTGAAAATTTAAATATTATGACCAAACGTTGATTTCGGAAAAAAGTGAAAACTTTTTATAAAGTTCCATAGATATTCAACTTTTTGGATTTTTTTCATAAATATGTTCGTCCATAAAATATTGGAAGTTTGAGGAAATCTTTTAAAATTTATTTTTCAAAAATCACTTTTTCATAATTTTCAGAAATTTTTGTTTCCCCAATCACAAAACTATAATATTTTTTCAACTAAACTATATGTCCAAACATAATTTCAAATCAAATATTATTTTTTAACTTAACTTCAAATGCTATTTTTTTTTAAAAAAAATTACAATTTTTATGTCCAAACGTCTCCTTAATCATTTTCACAACGGAAGAGAACAGATAATTTACATGGAAAAGTGGATTCCAATCTTTTTTTTTTCTATATAAAGGCCTGATCAATTATTTTCATAATGAGGAATTTCCATTCATTCTCCGTAACATTATTATATCCCAATATACCATACTAGTTTTTAAGTGGTTTCTGTTTGACGGCAATACATTTGACCAATGTTGAACAATCGAGCTTCGTCGCCCCTTTTTTTTGGACGGTAGATTTACCCGTTTTGGTGTCCATTATTCGTATTAGAGTCCAATTATATTCGGATATGCATTGTGTAAGACTATTAAAAAGGAAAGTGCCTCCTAATAGAATTATTTTCATACTCAGAGCTTAAAGTCGAGACATTTGATTAAAGCTGAAAGAATCTTATCTATCCCACCACAACCTATGTTGGCAAAGCTCCGTCAACTTTATCCTCTTAGGGGTAGTTTGGTACCCGATAATCGTATTGGAATTCAATTATATCCGAATATGCATTGTATAAGACTATTGAAAAGGAAAGTACCTCCTAACGGAATTATTTTCATACACAAAGCTCAAACTCGAGACATTTGATTAAAGGTGAAAGAATCTTATCTATACCACCACAACCCATGTTGGCGAAGCTCCGTCAACTTTATCTTCTTAGAGGTCATTTGGTAGGATGCATTAGATAAAATAATGCATGCATTAGCTTTGTGTATTAATAATACCTTGTTTGGTAGACATTTTGAACCTATACATTAGTTATGCAAGCATTAGTTATACATCATATTTGGTATTATGCTATGCATAACTAATACATAGAAAACTATGGTATTAGCAATACAATGGGTTTTATGCATGCATTAGCTTAGTTAAAGATAAATTCGTCCTTCAAAATTTATGTTTGGTTAAAATATGCTAGTTATTATATTAATGCACATTTAAAATAATCCAAATAGTGAGAAATAAAATTATATCTCTAGTAAATATATAAATACTTAGCATATTTCTTTTTTTATAAATAAATATTTAGTTCTATATTACAATATAGGTAGACAAATCAAATATTTTTTTAAGACTTTTTCATATAAAAATATTTCCCAACATATGTTTCTTTTTAAAAAGTTAGAGTGATGTCATGGCATTTTTGTAAACAAATAATTTTTTTAGAAATTATGCAATGCTTTAATACATCAAATCAAATAATGAATAACAAATATGTCAGCATAACTAATACCAACATTACTAATAGGGATCATTTCACATAAGAACAATTGGGCTCCCTCATTTTCAATTTTATAGCCCGCATTTCAATTTACAACCAACTAGCCCAAAAATGATAGGCTAAGATTCAACATCCAACTCCAACAGGTTCTCAAAATTACTATTTAATTTCTTAAAAATATTGCTCAAGCTTTTAAGTTAATTTTCAAATTAGTAATAATATTAGTTCAACAAATCAAATCCATTTGGGCTGTGAAAATTAGATTTTTAACAAGCTTAAATATGTGGGTTTAAATTTCAAATTTGATTTTGTGAGAAATTCTGAGTGGGTATTATTGAGACTTGTTAGAAATAGTACAAGGAGGTTATATATAAAATTTGAAATCATTTAATGGAGATTTGGACTAGTTTTGAACAAGAAACGCAACTGAAAATCGTGGAAGAAGTTCGTCTACAGACGCTTGTATAGAGTTGTATAAAAGTGTATAAGTTGTGCTTATACACTCATATACACTATTTTACAAGATTATACATAATTATACAAAAAACTGACTTCGTCTTCTTCCTTGCGTCTTTTCTGAAATTTAACTAACATCTTCCTCAAATCTACTTCAAATCACTTAAAATTTTAGTTTTGAACTCCTTTTGATAGTTTCAATCAATTGGAACAACACCCAATCCAAACAATTAACAAACTCAAAAAATCATTTTTTCGAAAGCAAAACTTTAAATGGCCTTCAATGGTGGACTTCTACTATTCAATTTTTTTATATTGCAACCAAGTGACACAGGGGGTGAAACAGAAAATACATGGCCCTTGAAGCATATGTGGAATATGTGAGAAGAAGAGAGAGTGAAAGCAATAGTTGTGAGAACGCATATTTAACACCAAAGCTTTTAAAAGCAATGGTTGTAAGAACACAAATTTTAAATTTACTAGTGCTTTCAAAATATGTAGAATATGGATTAGGTGGGGTAAAACTTAAAAATATGGGACATTTTTTGTTACGGTGACGTCATGTGTATCTTCTTGTAATTCTTTTTTACTAATACACCATATTCAACATTATTCTTATGCACCAAACGACCCCTTAGTATTACTTTCTCTATGCATTTACTATTACTTGTTTCCCCATCTTTCCTGGAAATGCTTACAAGATTCTAAGCTCTCGGCTGGGTATAAATTATTTATTTATTTTAATTTTAAAAATATTATTTGTTCATAAAATTTGACCGGTTTATTTAAAATATTTCTTCTTTAAGTTTCAAAATATTACTTTGGGCCAGTTTTTAGGTGAAAATTTATCTTCCACTCACAGAACAAGTTTTTAAAAGTAAAATATATGTTCGATTACAACTTCAGCTTTCAAAAATATTTTTTCAACACTTCAAAAATTAATATTTTCAAGTTTCAATTAAATCTATATCAAAAAACTAAGAGAAAGTTGATCTTGAAATAGAAAAAAACCATCAACATCAATAAGTTTAGTATAAACTTCCCTGAAAAACTAAACTACAATTGATCCAGAATTACCAAACTATAGCCCCAAAGGGGTAGTATTAGTAATAAGTATACTATAGGCTAGGTAAGGTAAGACTTAAAAATGTGCATCTCTTTTGGTTATAATACGAAGCCAGCTGTATTTCTGGTAATTCTTTCTCATAAGAATATGTAATTAAGTGTAAAATAAACATTAAAACTAAACATTCAAACATGGAAAACGTGGGCATAAAAACCGAGCAACCGACCGAATCGAACTGCATCGTCCGGTCTTCAATATTAGGATATCGGTATTTTGGTTTTTCGACTCGGTTTTCAATGTTAGGTATCAAAATTTCGGTATATCGAAATACTATACATTTTTAGTATGCATATTAAGTAGCCTAATTTTAATTTGAGTCGAACTCATAACTCAAACTCTAAGTCTCATATTTGTACCCAAATAACATCTTAAGACTTATAGCCTAATTTATTTTTTATGTGCTTTGATTTAAAGACATATGAATGTTGCTTTAGCTCTGCCCATTGACAAGGTTTAGTGACAAAGCGCGTAAACATTGTGTGGGATAGCCACTTTTTAAAGTGGTATTTACTTTTTATTCAGTATTTTTAATGCTTAGCAACAGTAGCCACTAGTCTATTAAAAATAATATATAAAGATTGTGCTATCCTTTCTTCTATCTCTTTCATGTTGCTGAAATGTGCTAAGAGTAGAGTCCTATGTTCCATGTTGCTCATCAACGTGGAGACATTGTTGGATCCTTCGCTGCCCCTTTCGATTGTTAAACGTGAGAAAATAGCAATTAAAGGTAAGATACGATATCAATTTAAAAACATAATAATGTCCACATTCTAGAATCTGCAAGTACTATTCGTTCGGATCGCATGATTCTGTTCAATTTGAGTATTCAAACTTTATAGTTGTTCACATCCTTAACTTACCATGGTTGGTTAGGTTCTGTAGTCTTTATTTTTTTAGTTGTTTCTTTTTGTTATTAGCTTTCTGTTGTGTAATTTGACATCAATCTTATATGTAAATTGTAATTATTTTTATTTTTATTTTTATTTTGTGAAAAGATACAAATAACGTTTGGTTTTCTGCTACGTTATGGATCCTGAACTTACAGTTACAAGTTCAAAAGTTAAGGACACTTGGTCCTGAACTTCGAGTTCCAAGTTCAAAAGTTAAGGACACTTGGTCCTGAACTTAGAATTACAAATTCAAAAGTTAAGGACACTTGGTCCTGAACTTAGACTAACAAGCTCAATAGTTAAAGATAATAGGTCCTGAACTTACAGTTACAAGTTCAATAGTTAAGGATAATAGGTCCTGAAGTCCTGAACTTAAACTAACAAGCTCAAAAGTTAAGGACAATAGGTCCTGAACTTAGGCTAAGAAGCCCAAAAGTTAAGGACAATAGGTCCTGAACTTACAGTTACAAGTTCAAAAGTTAAGGACAATAGGTCCTAAAGTCCTGAACTTAAACTAACAAGCTCAAAAGTTAAGGACAATAGGTCTTGAACTTAGGCTAAAAAGCCCAAAAATTAAGGACAATAGGTCATGAACTTAAACTAACAAGCTCAAAAGTTAAGGACAATATGTCCTGAACTTAGACTAACAAGCTCAAAAGTTAAGGACACGTGGTCCTGAACTTACAGTTACAAGTTCAAAAGTTAAGGACACTTGGTCCTGAACTTAGACTAACAAGCTCAAAAGTTAAGGACACGTGGTCCTGAACTTACAGTTACAAGTTCAAAAGTTAAGGACACTTGGTCCTGAACTTAGACTAACAAGCTCAAAAGTTAATGACAATAGGTCCTGAACTTAGACTTACAAGTTCAAAAGTTAAGGACAAGAAGTCCTTAACTTAGAGTTACAAGCACAGAAATTGAGGACATGTGGTCCTGAACTTAGAGTTCCAAGTTCAAAAGTTAAGGACATATATGCATGCTTACCTTTTTCACTAAACAATTCTATTAGATAACCCTGTTTTAATAATTGTTCTACCTCACCTTGCAAAAATCTGCAATCCGACGTTCTGTGTCCATGATCGTTATGGAATTCACACCAGAAGTCTGAATTCCTTCTATTTGGGTTTGACCTCATTTCTTTGGGCCATCGAACCTTATCGCCCATATTTCGCAGTACTATGATTAGTTTAGAAGTACTTACATTGAAGTCGTGGTCTCCAATTCTTGTACTACATCTGCTTCGTTCATTGCGATCCTTTTTGGATCTTGATGAGGATGATCCCGTATCTCTATTTGATGGTCTGTATTCTGACCGGGTGTTTTCAAACCTGGGATTTCTCACCCCGAAGGTCCCATATAAGGGTCGTACATATTTTTACCTGTTCTCTTTCTGGTTCGGAGCGTCTGGAACTGGTTCGATCTTCAGCTTTTGATTGAGCAATGGTGTCTTCTTCTATTCGTAGCTTAGTGTTGTACCTGTTATAGACGTCGTTCCATGTTGTGGCAGGGAATTCCCTCAAGCTTTCCTTGAGTCTCCTCGTGGCTTCAGAACTTCTATCATTTAAATTGCTTGCAAATGTCATGGCTGGCCAATTGCCAGGTACCCTTGGTAGCAACATTCTTTCTCGTTGAAACCTGTCTACAAATTCACGAAGCAACTCCGCGTCTCCTTGTTTTATTTTGAATATGTCTTCCATTCTTTTTTCGACCTTTTGCGCACCGGAATGCACTTTTATAAAAGAATCTACAAGCTCAACAAAAGATTCAATAGAATTTTCGGGTAGAAGGGAATACCATGTTAATGCTCCTTTGGTGAGTGTTTCTCTGAACTTCTTGACTAGGACTGACTCAATTTCTTGTTTAGTCAGGCCGTTGCCTTTTACTCCAGTGGTAAAAGCAGTTACATGATCACGTGGATCGGTTGTCCCGTCATACTTGGGAATATCAGGCATTTTGAATTTCTTGGGGATAGGCAAGGGTGCTGCACTTGGCTTCCAAGGTTGTTGAAAATATCTATCAACATCAATGCCTTTAATGACAGGTGGTACTCCAGTGATTTGCTCAATCTGATCGTTTTGTTCCTTCACCTGTTTCTGTAAGGTTAGTAATAAAGATTGTAATTCTGGGTTATTGGACATACCTCGCTTCAAGGGAATCATTTAGAGCGCCTCCGCTTCCTGAGTTTGCTAACCCATATTGTGGGTTTTCCACAGCTACGGTGTTGTTAGGAGGTGGCGTAGGTGATGCAGCTTGTAATCCTCTCATGAAAGCTTGGAAAGCTTGAGTCACATATTCACCAACCCTTTGCTTCACCTGATCTTGTTCTCACGTTTGTTCATTTGCGTTGTTATTATTGTTTTGAGTCGTGGATCTGTCTTGGGAATACTCCCTTGAGCCCCGTGGGATTCATGAAGGTGATGGAACTGGAGTTCCAATTCTCTATTGATTGTTGTCATTGGCGTTCGACATAATTCAGAGAATGTAGTTTGAAAGTAAACAAAGATTATCAGATTCTCGGTAACGGAACCAATTTGTTTAACCAAAGAATTAGATTCTTTGCTAAAACTATTTTAAGAAGAACACGGGTTTCTGATAACCAAAGAATAAGCTAATAATTGCAAATACATTTGTAATTGGAAAGCAGTAAGATGCGCAAAAAATAAGTATATTGCAATAGTAGTTCGAATGTGTCCTTACAAGTTATATTTTACTCCCTTATATAGGGAATTTCTTAATATAACGTCTACCCTTTTTAGTAATTGAGCATTAATGACTAATAATGGCGTTAATGTAACGTTACAATGATTAACCGTAACTATTGCATGAAGGTTATGTAACGTTTGACTCATTAATTGAAGATCTCTGAATCTGTGGATTCATCCTGCCCTTGTCTCTTCATCTTCTCAATTAGGTTAAGATTCTCGTATCTGATTATCCCGTGGGTATGCTATTCCGTGCCTCTTTGCCTCGTACCTCTTCATGAAGTTTCGTCCAGTTGTCACATTTTCATTGTTCCACATAGATTGCTGAGTCATCACAATTATTACACGTGTGAAGCTCTTTCTTATCAATACAGTCCCAAAACCATTACCGAACCGAACAAGAAATACCGAATTGTACCGAACTAACTTTGATACGATATTTGATATATACAATTTGTAAATCGAATATCAAACCAAAGTTTTTACATACCGAATCGAAGTACCGACCGCCACCTCATGCAAAAGTATATTTTGTGGAACAAATTAAAAAGGTAAAAGGAGTCGTATAAAACGAGAGAGGGTGGTGATTAGTGATTACTAATTACATAGGATAAGTTAGAATTGAATTAAAAGACCGTTAAAATGCAATTAATTGGGTATAGCTTTTTGTTTAAAAACTGAATAAACGACAAGGTCAGTGGGAATTTCTACTTTTCTTTTTCTACTCCTAATAAATACAATGACCTCGGGAAGCAAACCTGAAAATAACTCTTTACAACTTCCAATTCCCATCAATTACTATTCCACCAATGGACTAGTGAGCAACCAAATGGATTTAAGATCTATAGAATTTGGTAAGAGATTTGCGTTTTAAAATGTTGCACTATATTTTATTTGTTATATTTTTAATAAATAAATTAATGTTAATACAATCAATTTTAAAAGGTAAATTTTTTAATGTGTTAAAACAACAAAAAATTAATTAAAGTGGAGGGAGTATTAGACTTAATTTATTTTGCTAAAACTAGATTTGAAAAGGAGGAAGGGAGTTTTATTTTTTTATACAGTACGTATTCATACTGAGACAGCAGTCAGCAGTTGTACCCACTGCTTAATTGTTGTGCCCACTGCATGTTTCCCATTTTCGTCTACAGCTCATCTCTGCTCATCAAACCCATTTCAATTGCTCAATTACTTCCCTTTTAATTCTATTTACCACAAAGCTCGTTTGATTTTCCCCCCCTTTTTTCAAGGAAATTTGCTCTGTAACTTTTTTGCCCATTGAAGCTTAGTGGGAAAATTCAATCAAGTCAATGGACATAGAGGTATCTATTTTCTTTCAGCTCGTTTTGTGAGTTTTCAAGTTTTTAGTTGTAATTCACCTGAGAATTACTGCTGATCTATCCCTAATATGTATGAATAAGATGATTTTTTTAAATAATTTTAATAGGTGCTTAATTAACTGAGGAAAGATAAGGAAATTGATTAATAAAATATCATGCTTCATTATGTTTAATATGTGCTCAGTAAATTGAGGAAAGACAGTTAAATTGGATAGTTATTGCTTCATTGTGTTTCACTTTCTTGCATAATAAAATATAGCTTCTATATGCTCCATTTTCTTTTCCATGTTCATAGTCTTGTTAGAGATTTATATGCCAGTGGAAAATGTAAAAAATCTCTAGGGTTACATCAGAGGCGGACACGAAATTTGAACTTTAAGAGTTCCAGATCGAGATTCTACCATATTTCATTTGATTATTTTGGGTTCGAAATATATTATTTGTACTTAGTTAACAAACTTTTAACATATATACTGAGTATGAGTCAAAGCTACTGGGTTAGAAATGATCCCATAATATGTGCTCTACATCCTCCCTGGTGTTACAACAACAACCACCTAGCGGATTCCCACAACTGGGGTCTGGGAAGGGTAGGATGTACGCAGTCTAACTCCTGCCCTGAGAGGGTAGAGAGGTTGTTTCCAATAGATCCTCAGCTAGAGAATATCTTCCCCTATGTTACATAACCTATATTTTACATATTGGTTTGGGGCGGGTTTAAATGGAGCGACATGGACAATGAGAATTCATACAGACGGCACTGATTAGCTTGGGATTGAGGTGTTGTACTTGTACGTGGTATTACGAGGATATCACCCAATTTAACTAGTCTTGTTTGAGTCTTGTCATAGATTAGTTGGTTTAATTCACTTCCATAGCATTACTCATAGGATTTTTTTTTACATTTGTAGTAACCAAAGTTGATAAAAAACTTTTTTGATGGAAAAAGATTTATCTGGGAAACGAGAACATCCTATAACAATATGCGTTTGCACAATGTCTTGGTCTTATCCACAACTACAGGAGCTCACTGTTAAATTTTAGGTTTCCCATCGATATGTATGGTAGAAACCCCTAAAGGGCACCTAATTAATTTGTTTTTGAAAGAATAATGCCTTTGATCATTACACGGTACAGCTACAGTTAAGGTTATTGGTTTTCAGCACTAGGCAGTGATGAGAATTGAGAAGTGCTGCATAGGAAAGTGCAGGGTCAAGGTCTTGTTGTCACATACTTTCTAACCGAGTTATAGCTTCTTGTTCTCCTATCAATGAGCCATCCAATACCAATCGTCAAGACGAAAATTTCAGAATAAACAATTAGCAGACATGAGAAATTGAATGCTATAGTCACTTGTTAACTAACACAAGAAATGCATCATTAATGCTTCCTTTTGTCAATGATCATTGATGGTTCTCTCTCTCTCATACACACACATACACACACTCGCTCTGTGTGTACATGTATATATTGTGGTTAATTCGGATCTTCCCAGTCAGAGTGTTGCTTTTGGGGTTGAAATCATACTTAATTGATAATTCTCTTAATTAAGTATGTCAATGATGCTGGTTTTGACTGACAATTGATGAGCTATGCCTTTTGATATCTAGGTGCCATTCTCATAAGTTCAAATCTAGCAAGAAGGATTGGTGAATGGAGCATTGTTATGGAGAAGATGCTGATATAACTGAATCAGAGATTGAAGACTATAAAGAAAAATCATATGAAGAGTTGAGGTGTGGAAATCAATCCTTTAAGATATCAGATGTGGCTTACACTTGTCCCTATTGTCAAGAGAAAAGCGGGCGTCACCTTTTCTATGAAGATATCTTGCAGCATGCAAGTGGAATAGGAAAGTCTAAGTTACGAACTGCAAGAGATAGGGCCAACCATCTTGCATTGGCCAAGTATTTAGAAAACGATGTAGCAGGTGCTGCTATTCCATCAAAATCTAATACAGAGTTGAACAGTGGAAATCACTCTTTTAGGAAATCAGATGTAGTTTTTGCTTGCCCCTATTGTCCAGAGACAAGAAAAAGAGGTTTTTCTTATAAGGATCTGTTGCAACATGCAAATGGAATAGGAAGCTCAAACTCTACGAAGCGAACTGCAAGAGATACGGCGAACCATCTTGCATTAGCCAAGCGCTTGGAAAAAAATGTAGCAGGTTCTGCCAGTTCAGCAACATATTATGAAGACTCGAGGAGTGGAAATCACTCTCCTAAGATATCAAATATGGCTTTTGCTTGTCCCTATTGTCCGGAGACAAGAGAAAGAGTTTTTTCTTATAAGGATCTCTTGCAGCATGCAAATGGAATAGGAAGCTCTAACTCTTTGAAGCGAACTGCAAGAGATAAGGCGAACCATCTTGCATTAGCCAAGCGCTTGGAAAAAGATGTAGCCGGTTCTGCCAGTTCATCAAAATCTTATGAAGAGTCGAGGAATGTAAATCACTCTTTTAAGCTATCAAATATGACTTTTGCTTGCCCCTACTGTCCAGAGACAAGAAACAGAGATTTTTCGTACAAAGATCTCTTTCAGCATGTATATTCAGTGGGAAACTGTAACTCTATAACGCGAACAGCAAGTGATAAGGCCAACCATCTTGCATTGGCCAAGTCCATGGAAAATGATTTAGCAGGTGCAGCTGGTCCATCAAAATCTTATGAGGAGATGAAGACTGGAAATCACTCTCTTAAGATACCAGATATGGCTTTTGCTCGTGCCTATTGTCCAGAGAGGAGAAACAGAGATTTTTTATACAAGGATCTCTTGCAGCATGCGAGTGGAGTAAGAAATGGTAACCCTAAGAAGCGAACTGAAAGAGATAGTGCCAACCATCTTCCATTGATCAAGCACCTGGAAAATGATGTAGCAGGTTCATTTAAAGCTTATGAAGAGTTGGAGAGCGGGAAACAATCTTTTAACATATCAGAAAGGACTTTTGCTTGTGCCTATTGTTCAGATACAAGAAACAGAGATTTTTCGTACAAAGATCTGTTGCAGCACGCAGTAGGAGTAGGAAGCTGTGACTCTAAGAAACGAACGGCAAGAGATAAGGCCAACCATCTTGCCTTGGCCAAGCACTTGCAAAATTTTGCCACATATTTGGAAAATGATGTAGCAAGTGCTCCCAGTACATCAATATCTTATGAAAAAATGAAGAGTAATCACTCTTTTAACAATTCCGATGTCGCTTTTGCTTGCCCCTATTGTCCAGAGACTAGAAACAAAGATTTTTCATATAAGGATCTCTTGCAGCATGCTGGTGGAGTAGGAAGCTGTAACTCTAAGAAGCGAACTGCAAGAGATAAGGCTAACCATCTTGCATTGGCCAAGTACTTGGCAAGTGATGTAGCAGGCAGTGCTAGTTCATCAATGCCTTATGAAAAGTTGAAGAGTGGAAATTACTCTTTGAACATACCAGCTGTGGCTTACACTTTTGCCTATTGTCCAAAGAAAAGAAAGCGAGATTGTATGTATAAGGATCTCATGTTCCATGTGAGGGAAGTTGGAAGCTGTAGCTCCAACAAGCGAACTGCAATAGATAAAGCTAACCATCTTACATTGTCCAAGTACTTCGAAAATGATGTGGCACTTGCTGCCAGTCCATCAAAACCTGATACTCTAGGTGATCTTCAGGTTGATACTCTTGCAGAGTATGACCGTGCTGAGATGTTTGTATGGCCGTGGATTGCAGTAGTTGTGAATCTTCCCACTGAATTTAAGGATGGATGCTATGTAGGAGAAAGTGGTTCCAATCTGAAGGATCAGTTGATAAGGAGAGGTTTCAATCCAACACGAGTGCGCACTCTATGGAATGACCTAGGCCATTCTGGAATTGCTCTTGTTGAATTCAAGAAAGATTGGTCTGGGTTCAGTAATGCCCTATTATTTGAGAAGGCCTATGAGGCCGATTATCATGGTAAGAAAGACTGGGAAGCCAGTAATGGCAAAAAGTCTGATCTTTATGCATGGATAGCTCGAGCTGATGATTATCAGGCTACTAATGTTGTTGGTGAAAAGCTCCAGAAATTTGGAGACCTTAGAACCCTTCCTAATATCATGGAAGAAGAATCTCGGAAGACTCGTAAGCTTGTTTCTAGTTTGACCAATGCCATTGAAGTCAAGAAGTTGAACTTAAAGATGATAGAGGACAAATATCAGGAGACTTCCCAGTCCGTCGAACAGTTGATTGTGGTGAATGCTAAACTTCGTCAATCATACAATGAAGGTTTGTGATTGCATGTGCGTCCTATTAGGAACTCAGGATATTGTGTATTTGATGGCCTAACATGCTTGTTTGTATGATTAGAAATAAAAAAGATCCAGTCAAGTTCACGCGATCATTTCCAGCAGACATTTATTAATCATGAAAAGTTAAAATTACAATTGGAAACTCAAAAAAAGGAGCTTGAACTCCGACATACAGAATTGCAGAAACGTGAGGCCCAAAATGAAAGTGATAGGAAAAAAATGTCCGAAGATCTTGAACAGGTATACTGCTACTTGCTTAACTGTTTCTGTGCTGAATCTGATTTTAGTTTGGTCTATCATTTGCAAAAATTAAAGGGGACAGAAGAGTACAATGACCTTTCCTTTTCAAACCATAATAAGCATTTAGTTTTATATGAAGGCTGAAAACTTAGGTGATGGCTTGATCTCATAGACGTGGATGTGCTAGTTGAAACTTTCTCGAAATATTCTAGTTATTGTTCACAGCATGGAGTTAGAACCAATGCATGCATGGTTATACCAATTGTTTGAACGTTCAAATATACACTACAAACTAGGTTTCTTTTTCTTTATTTTCTACTTTCCACTTCTCGTACTCTAAGAGTTAGAGTACTTGGCGGGCACTGTTCTTTCATGTATGCTTTTCTTTGTTTATTTGCATCGTAATGGAAAATAATGCTTTCTTGAGAAGCACCTGTGATGGAATTTTTTGGAGTGTTACCCAAGGAACCAAGCACCCTTTGTGTCTACCTTTAGTTGAATTGAAGATAGTTATCATGAAGTCTTATTGTTGTTCCTCCAGAATGCTATCCTAAAAACCTCCCTTAGTGCTGCGATTGAAGAGCAAAGGAATGTTGATGAAAAAGTACCGAAAATGGCAGAAGAACTGAAGGTCTGGTTTTCAGGTTCCTCTTATGCTTGTTACTGACATTATCTTGATTGTTAAGTTCCCATGATATGTAAAAAATCACTAAGGTGCCATTTTGCTGTCTGCAGAAACAAAACGAGGAACTCCATAAGAGAATTATTAAGCTTGAGAAACAACTTGTCGCGAAACAAGCAGGAGAAATAGAAGTGGAGCGATTGCGAGTGACTATGAAGCAGATTGAAGAAGAGGCCAATCAGGAAGTTCTGCAAAAAGTTGACGCACTGCTTAAAGATTTAAGAGAAAAGGAAGAAAAATATGAAGATTTAGTGGCTTTGAACCAAACCTTGATTGTGAAGGAACGAAAGAGCAATGATGAGCTGCAGGAAGCACTTAAAGAATTGGTTAATGTATGTCAAGTAATCTGGTTTCATTATACATTGTTGATAGTGTCTATCTATAGTAATTATATTCATATTTATTTTAAAAAAAGAAGAAACTGTTAATAGCATATTGTAGCGTGCTTTTGAGGATTTGGGTGGGGGTGAGCTCCTCGGTCTACTTGATGATAGATGCTGATTATACCACTAGCCCAAAATGGTTTAAAGATCTACTTTTTAATCTTTGACAGGGTAGTAAATTGGATTTTTTTTGTTCCTTTTTCTTCGGTTTTTGTTTTTCTTTCTGGTTCAAAATCTCTTTTTGGGGGTTGAAGAGTTTGGGTGGCTTCAGCATTTGATAAACAAGATTTGAGGAACTGACAATTTAATTTCTCAATAGGGATTGAAAGAATTACCTAGAAATGGTCCTATTGGCGTTAAGAGGATGGGAGAGCTCGACAGCAGACCATTTCTTGCAGCAATGAAGAGGAGATATAATGAGGTAGAAGCAGAGGAGATAGCTTCTGAGTTGTGCTCATTGTGGGAGGAGTACCTTAGAGACCCTGAATGGCATCCCATTAAAGTCATTTACATAAATGGGAAACATCAGGTATGCTTTTCTTCTGGTTCATGGAGTCGAAGTCTTTTACTAAGTACGAAGACAAGAAATAGATTGGCTTCCATTTGTTTTAGTTTCTACCACAGACGTATACTTTGGAATGCTGATCATTTGTGAGAATTTATCGGATTTACTTGACCAGTATAATGTGACCTATTTTGGAGACACTGCATAGCTGGAGTATGCTGTGTGTCTTCTCTTGCTTCTGTTGCAGTCTGTTTGAACTTGATTTTTAGTTTCTTTTTCCCTCAATGGCGGCATAAATCTATAGGCTACTATTGGAAATTGTGCATACCAATTTGTCAAAAATCTGTGATTCAATATTGATAACAGACCCTGCGTCTAGCGCGAGCTTAGTGCACTGGGCTGCCCTCCTCCTCCCTGTGATTCAATACTGATAACGGATGGATTATATTGCACCATTGATGTGGAAAGGTTAATCAGTCATTGGTATTGATTTAGGAAGATTTAATGTAATTAGCATCCAGGTTTCCATGAATACACTTTAACATTCTAAACAGCTTTGCTGCAGAACTGTCTGCATTTTATCTTTCAGTTTTGTGTGGTCAACAGGGGTTGTCTGGTTCTGTGACAAATAGGAATCGCCTGATTATCCAACCAGTGCTGTTATACTCCAGTTTGTAGCTTTTGTCTAGGTTGTGCGAATCAGGTTGTAATAGTTGATTTTAAGATATATATGAAAATATTCGTAGGTTTGAATCAGTGGCGGAGCCACATACACCAAAGGCCGGAAAATTACACTGTATAGTTAGGTAATTTTTAAAAAAAAAATGTATATATACTATATGATGACACCCCTTGGCTTCTTGTTGAATTTATTTCTTTATATTTTGACTCCTCTTAATGAAAATCCTGGCTCCGCCGCTGGTTTGAATACTCAAGAATGTAGATTGTATGCATTTGTTATTTTCTGAATAGAATCAATAAGCGGAATAAACAAAACACACTTCACTGGATCTACTATTCACCAGTCTTTTCTATACTGGAAGTTTTACATATTAAAAATACTGTTAATGCTGTTTCAGGCTGTAATTGATGATGAAGATGAAAAACTGAAAGGCTTGAAGAAAACTTATGGTGAGGAAGTGTATAAAGCTGTTACAACTGCTTTGACTGAGATTAATGTATATAACCCAAGTGGAGGATACATCATCTCTGAGCTGTGGAATTATGAAGTTGCTGAGAAAGCTACTTTACAGGAGGGAGTTACTGTGTTACTGAACCTATGGAAAAAGAAAATGACACTCGACTGAACTTTGGATGCTTCATTGTGCTTTTCCGAACGTTCTTTAGGTACCACCTTTCACCTGCTATAAAATATTCATCGGTAACAGCACAATCTGAGGGATGAGTTCAAACACAAAAAGAAGAGGACATGGTAATATCGAGAATAAACAAAAAGAAAATGATTATAACAGAATATCTGAGTTAGATATATTAATCATCTTCATATGCATTTGTTTCCCAACTGAAACTCTGTTTTTTTCTGGATTTTCTTTTATGTATAAAGTTTGTCTTCTAGGGTAATAATTTTCATGATGCTTCAACTCTCTGCTTAGACAGAACCTCACGTGAAATCACATTCCATTCGAGCTCCTTTATTTGCATTAGGAACGAAATCCTTCGCTGTGCTTTGGCTCCAATTTAAAGGAAATGTTTTCTCAGATAAATGTAAAACAATGTCTTGAATAGGCTGGTTTTCTTTTAGTGAAGGTTAGTGCAGCTTCACACTTACACTGTCATGTAAAGTTGCATTTCATCTTGACAAGTTATAAGAGGAGTGCAAACATGTCATTGATCTATCCAGGGACAGACAATTAAAGTGGAGAATTGAAAACTATGGAGCTTAAGCTGGGGAGGAGGACAAGCTCGAGCTGCTTAAAGCAGGTGAGTTGTGTTTTAAATTTAAGTGCATTACGCTTGATTTGTAGATAGATTAGATGAATTTGAATAGAGATGCCGAAGCTCTATAGTTCTTGTTACTTGTTTCAATACTGTGGATGACTTTTCATTCGACAAAGTGTAGCTTAGATTATTGGTTTTTGATCAAGTGCAAAATGCATTCTTGAAGGCAAAGATTATGTGAAGAAGATTTGGAGTATTTGAGTTGATTGATAATTAATCAAAATTGATGTAGTAGCATAATTTCAAGGCATCTGCATAGCTGTCTTTGACATTTTGTTTCATAACATAACAGCAGATGACCTATTGGTAGAAAATGTAGCAGAGAAGAAGACAACCAACAATCAAACATTTTCAAACTACCTTAGCAATAGAGAGGTACTATATATTTTTGTTCTTACAATTTCTATAGTATTATTTTAGTCTTGTTAGAGATTTATATGTCAGTTAGAGAACCTTCTTTTTTTAATATTTGATTCAGAGGTGATCAAATGGATCATTAGCCGATCACAACAAGAAAGGAATTGAGGTGTGGTTGTTTATGTTTATATTATAGTAGCAATGAATCACCAGCTTGTTTGGATGGTCGTTACCCATTGTATTGTATCGTATTGTTACTTTAAATACGATGTTTGTTTTGATTGTTACTTAAATTTTATTGTATCGTACCGTTAAATCTGTCGTTACGTAACAACGAAATGTGTCACTTTATGTAACGACCGATTTGGTGTGGTTGCGTCGCTATTTTGTCTTTTTCTCTCATCTCACCCTTCATTATTATTAAATAATTTTATTTATCATTTACCCTACCTTTTTATGTAATAAATTTATCCCGTATTATAATTTTTCTTTATACTATTGCAAATTGATCATATTGTTGGTGCTTGATATCATGAAACAACAACAAACGATACAATCTATCCAAACATTGTATTCATCAAACGATACAATACGTTACGATACATTATGAAATGATACGAAACAACCATCCAAACAGGCTGTTAGGGAAAACTTTGGTATAAAAGTGCATTCTATTTCGCATAAAATAGTACATAAATTCTTGCATATTATTTAATACGGCTAGCTACGCCTACACGGAGATTAGTTATGTTGGAATTATTTTTCCTAATCTCAACAACTAAATTGTACAGTATTTTGTTCGGAGTTTTATTTGGAGTGCTTTTTCATAATCCATCCAACCAAACGAAGGTATACTATCTATTAAATTTTCCTAGGAGGGATAAATATGTAACTGTTGTTCGAGAGAGTATAATTTTTTTTTTAAATTCAAGACATACATTTAAATATAGGCAATTATTTTGTATTTATATTTATTTTATTCCGTCGCGACGATTGTATAGACATTTTCAGTGGTGTTAATGTCTTAAATTCACAAATTTCCATTTTGTTTTGATGACTGGCTTAAAAATCATTTGTCCCTAGGATTAAAATTTCAACTTATCACTCTCCACCTTTTAGATTTGTTTTGCTTTAACGAATATTAAAATAAATACAGTAAAATTATATATTTGATAGAATTCTTAAGGACCAAACTAAAATTTACTGACTAATTATTAATTAATGCAATTAGTAAAAACGCAGTAGCATATATCTCGAAGAAAAATTAAATTGATCTTATGAGATTTAGACAACTTAAACAACATAAATTTTTGTATGAAAAAGTCAAATCTCCGATTATATATATTATTTAGCAGAAAATTTTCTACTTAGCTCTTCCTAAAAAGTAACTGAAAATTCATGACAATTTTTGTCCAATGTGAATTGATTTATCCTTCTAGATAGTAGAGTTTGGTCAAAATATGGATAATTACAGAAGTGAAACAAAATAGGAAGGGAAAAACAATATTGCGGTAGGACGCAATAATTAAAAAAATAAAAATAACGCAGACCAACTCTTTTGCAAGAATTCTCTCTTTTGAAATTTTTTTTATTTATATTTTTAGCCAAACTTAATAACGTAAAACAAAATTATTTTTGTAAAGAACAGTTTACCATTATTTTAATTTTTGAAACATAAAATTATTTGGATTTATTATTTTAGAAGATACGTTGAGTTAATTATAACAAAATTGTAGGAGGAGAGTTCAAGGAAAATACGTTATAACTTAAATAATTTGACAAATATGATATAAATACTTAGCTACAAATTTGTCTATAAAAGCCAAGCTTTTCCGAAATCAATTTTTATGTTATGTTATAATATATGTTCTCTATAATAGCATTTCGTTATACTAACATCCAAAAATATTCGAAATAAACGAAGTTGTTATAGAGAGGTTTGACTATATTAGAGTCTGTTTCACCAAGCTTCTAGGAGGTTAAAAATACTCATTTTTGTTTGTCAAAAAAGGACTCTTTGGGAACTTAAAAGTGTTTGGCCAAAACAGATAATTACTTTTGAGCACCAGCAAAAGCAATTTTTCTGCTTTTGGAAAAAAATTACAAATTTTAGTTTCTTCCTAGAAGCAGAAGCAAAAGCAAAAAATTAATTTTTTCACGACAAAATATCCTTCCCAAAAATTATAGTTCTCAAATTAACCCTCATCAATCTACTTTTTTTCTTCTTCTTTTCTTTTTCCTACCATCCACTTCTTTATTTTTCTTATCTCCATCATTTTTATTCCTCTCATATTCTTCTTTGAAATAATCTTTCTATTATTAATGGATCTCTTCTTTTATGTAGGATTTATGAAGTAGATTTTTAATATATATTAAATGATGAATGTTTATATGTTAGAACCCTCATGTAAAGAATAAATAATACCATATACCAACATTATTTCTTTGAAAACCTATATTTTATATTGACTAAACTCTTTAATATATATTATTATTTTATATTTTATAAATTCAATTCTCTTTTACAAACAATACTAATTGTGAATTGAACATTTATTTGTCCTTTTTGTAATTTGATACTCAAATTACTTTTAGAAAGATTCGTCAAACATAATTTGCTTATTAAATATTGCAAAAAGCACTTTAAAATGAATTGACCAAACACAAATTACTATTTTTTATATTTTTGAACAAAAGTACATTTTAAAATAAGTAGTTTTCGACCGCTTAACCAAACGAACTTCTAATATGATTTAGTGTAAACATCGGTGGTCATCGTCACTGCACTTTTTTATTATTATTCGGAATGAGATAATGAAGAGAGAGGAAGTAATACAACCACTTTTGTCCACTCATTTCTCTTGGTTGCTGCCTTATAGGCTTAGTGAGAGGATGTAGCTTTTCTATTACATGAAGACTTTAAAAATACATTTTTCATATTTTATATGATCTTAATTATATTGAATACAAATATTAAATATATCCGTACAATAAAGAAATAAAATATTAAGATAGTCGTTGAAAGTTAAAATAATACATGAAAGTTAAATTTTAATATGGTTAAGTGGATTCAAATTCTTGATAATTATTTGTTTAGAATAATTTTATCAACAAAAGATTGACAATTATTGTAGTAGAACGTATCAGACTGAAAATTGCCTCATGTCAATTGAAAATGAACAAAGTATGTGGGTGTGTTTGGTATAACGGAAAATGTTTTCCGTGAAAAATCTTTTTCAAGAAAATCTTTTTATGGAAAATAAGTAGTAATCTTATTCATTTTTCGTTATTTGGTACGCAAATTAACGAAATGACTTCTCAAGAGTATTCATAAGTAATTTAGATATAATTGTTGGGTTATTAAGCTTAATGTAGCTTAAAAGAGGGTGAATGGGAAATAAAGGGAAAATGAAATATTTGAGTTTCATTTGAGATTCCCTCCTTGATGAAGGGACATTGTCTCATATTGGAAGAGGAAGAAGATTTTAATGGGTATATAAGCTATTGCTCTTCTTCTAGCTCTTAAAGAGTAGAGAAGAAGGCAAGCCTCGCGCCGTCCTCGTCGTTGCTTGGCTAGACTTCAGCTTCGGCTTCGGTCAAACGATTGATTGATTAAATTTTTGGACCAAATTTATTTGTTAATAGTAAATATTAACAGAAATGTTATTAAATATTTGTTTTAATAATAGAATATTAATATTTAATCCAATAATATTAATATGAAATCCAATCGTTTTCCGTTTTCTGTTTTTGTAACAGAAAATTAACCAACATCTTCAATTCTCGGTTTATTGTTGACTAAATAGCCATTTATGTTATGGCATTTATGCTATGGCCGTTTTGCATAAACATCCATTCTGAAGAGTTGCACCTCTTCATATTTCAGCCCAACATGCTATAAATACAAGTCCATTCTCTCAGATTTTTCATACGAATTTCTGAGTTCTCCTCCTTTCTTCTGCATATTTTTTAACTTCAAAGAAAGCAACAGTAAGTGTGATTTACTACCGAACTTTGTGTTCACTGAAACACTGGGGTTTGAAGTACCACTACACTAGTGTGTAATTCGTTTTATCCTGGGAGGAAATAATATATAACCTTGGGTACTATGAGGGTATTAAATTCCTTAAGGAAACACTGTGAATTCAGTGGGCTCGGATTAACTTTTATTTCGTTTATATTTCTATTTATGTTATTTTATTTTTTCCATAATTATTTTACAAATACAGTATAATAACAAGCTTAATGAATTTATTTTTTGTTTTCTGTATTTGTGTTATACTCACTGTTTCTGAAGAGTAAAACTTTTGTGATTTTCTACTCTATTGGAGATTAAAATCTACGTGATTTTGACGTTTATTTGTGTCATTCTTTTACAGAAATGGCGAATGACAATGGGAACCAGACTGTTCCTATGGTGACTGCCAATGCATCGACTAGCCGAACAACACCGGCAGAAAAACCCGAATTTTTTTTCAGAATTGATTTCAAGCGCTCGCAGCAAAAGATGTTCTTCTACTTGACTACTTTAAGTATGCAGAAGTTCATCAAGGAAGATGTTCATGTGCTGCCCGATGAAACTCCAGAAACTGAACACTTTCTCGTTATTGAGGCGTGGAAGCTTTCTGATTTTCTGTGCAAAAATTATATTCTTAGCGGACTTGAGGACGATTTGTATAACGTCTACAGTAGCGTGGTGACGTCAAAAGAATTGTGGATTGCACTTCAAAGGAAATACAAAACTGAGGATGCCGGGTTGAAGAAGTTCGTTGCCGCAAAGTTTTTGGACTACAAAATGGTAGATATCAAGTATGTTATTACCCAAGTCCAGGAATTGCAAGTGATTATTCACGATCTCCTTGCTGAAGGTATAAGTCGAACTAATTCTAATGTTGAAAGTAGTAATTTTAGTAGTTTTACTAACAGAAGTTTCATTGAAGGTCTTGTCATCAATGAAACATTCCAAGTAGTAGCGATGGTTGAGAAGTTGCCTCCTTTGTAGAAGGATTTCAAAAACTACTTGAAACAAAAACGCAAGGAGATGTCGCTTGAAGATCTCATTGTTCGGTTAAGAATCGAAGAGGACAACAAAGCTGCTGAAAAGAGAGGCCGTGGAAACTCAACAATAATGGGAGCAAACATTGTTGAGGATACTTCTCAAAATAAAAGAAAGAGGAAGCAGGCTTCTGGACCGAAAAGCAACCCAAGCAAAAAACGTTTCAATGGAAATTGCTACAACTGTGGGGAAAGCTGGACACAAATCTACAGATTGTCGTGCTCCGAAGAAAGACAAGAAGAAGGGTCAAGCAAACATGGTTGAAAAGCACGAAGATGTTGATGACTTGTGTGCTATGCTTTCTGAATGCAACCTGGTAAACAATCCTAAGGAGTGGTGGATTGATTCTGGAGCCACTCGCCATGTTTGTGCTGTGAGAGAAGATTTTGCTACATATGCTCCTGTCGGACCCGAAGAGACGCTTTCTATGGGAAATGCTGCAACGGCCAAGATTAAAGGATGTGGGAAGATATTTCTTAAAATGACTTCTGGTAAAGTGGTGACTTAGAACAATGTACTTCATGTTCCCGAGATTAGGAATAACTTAGTTTCTGCTGGACTTCTTGTTAAGAATGATTTTAAGTGTATTTTTGTATCCGATGAGGTTGTAATAAGTAAGAACGAAATATTTGTAGGAAAAAGTTACCTCACTGAGGGCCTTTTCAAGCTGAATGTAATGGTTGTTGGGAATAATAATAAAATTTTAGCTTCGTCTTACTTACTTGAGTCAAATGAATTATGGCATATATGTTTGGGTCATGTCAATTATAAAACCTTGCGGAAAATGATTAATTTGGAAGTATTGCCAAAGTTTGAATGCGACAAATTAAAATGTCAAGTATGTGTGGAATCTAAGTATGTTAAACATCCTTATAAGTCAGTTGAAAGGAATTCAAATCCTTTAGACTTAAATTCACACAGATATTTGCGACATGAAGTCAATACCATCTCGCGGTGGAAAGAAGTATTTCATAACTTTTATTGACGATAGTAATCGATATTTCTATGTTTACTTACTTAAAAGTAAAGATGAAGCAATAGATGCATTCAAGCAATACAAAACTGAAGTTGAAATGTAGCTTAACAAGAAAATCAAAATGATAAGAAGTGATATGGGTGGTGAATATGAATCTCCTTTTGAAGAAACATGTTTAGAATATGGAAGTATTCATCAAACAATGTCCCTTTACACTCCCCAATCCAATAGGATTGCGGAAAGAAAGAATCGTTCATTAAAGGAGATGGTGAACGCATTGTTGATAAGTTCTGGTTTGCCACATAACTTGTGGGGGGAAGCCGTTCTTACTGCTAACCGAATACTAAATCGAGTACCCCATAACAAAACACAATCCATTCCATATGAAAAATGGAAAGGAAGGAAGCCCAACTTGAATTATTTTAAAGTGTGAGATTGTTTGTCAAAAGTGCAAGTTCCTTAACCCAAAAAGGTAAAAATAGGACCGAAAACCGCTGATTGTGTTTTCATAGGATATGCGACCAATAGTAAAGCATATCGATTTCTGGTTCATAAAGCAGAAAATTCCGACATTCATAATAATACAGTTATAGAATCATATAATGTTGAGTTCTTTGAAAATATATATCCATATAAAAAGGAATGTGAGTCGATTGGTGAAGGATATAAACGACCTCGGGAAGAAACAAAAGAAAGTACATTTAATCAGGAGGATCCAAGACGTAGTAAATGTCAAAGAACGTCTACTTTATTTGTACCAGATTATGTGACTTTCTTATTGGAGAATGAGCCTCAAATATTTAAAAAAGCTATTTCTTCTTCGGAATCAGTGTTTTGGAAAGAGACAATCAATAGTGAAATAGAATCCATATTGAACAGCCATACATGGGAATTGGTTGATCTTCCTCTAGAAAATAAATCGTTGGGTTCTAAATAGATTTTTAATAGGAAAATGAAAGATGATGGCACTATTGACAAATATAAGGCGAGACTTGTGGTCAAAGGGTATAAACAACGAGAAGGTCTTGACTATTTTGATACATACTCTCCAGTTACAAGAATTACGTCCATGCGAACGTTAGTAGCGTTAATTGCAGTTTATGGTCTTGAAATTCATCAAATGGATGTTAAGACAACCTTCTTAAATAGAGAGTTGGAGGAAAAAATCTACATGGAACAACCTGAAGGGTTTGTGGTTCTAGGTAAAGAAAAAAAGGTATGTAGACTTGTTAAGTCCCTTTACGGACTAAAACAAGCACCCAAATAATGGCATGCGATATTTGACCAAACAATGTTGTCAAATGTTTTTAAGATAAATGAATGTGATAAATGTATGTACATGTAACGACCCGGTCTGTCGTTACGCGAAACCTACATTATAACTGTTGTTAGTGGCTTATTACATGTTGGTTACTCTATTATTTATGTGTTAGAGTTGATAGGCTTGAAATCGAAATGGTTAAATGAGAATTTAGTCACTTAGTCCTTAAGAACAGCCTTAAAATGGGAAAAGTCAACTAAGAGTTGACTTATTGGTAAAC
>ML293870.1:0-12069 GCA_005239495.1 Nicotiana undulata | reverse complement strand
GAAGTAAAAAAGGAAAATGTAGCTAACTTCATCCGAGTCAATATTATCTATCGATTTGGCATTACGCGATATATATTGACGGACAATGGTAAGCCATTTGATACAAAGTTGATGAATAAAATATGTGATCTTTTTGGCTTCAAGCAACGCAATTCCTTCATGTACAATGCTGCCGCCAATGGACTTGCTGAAGCATTTAACAAGACACTCTGCAACTTGTTAAAAAAGGTTGTTTCTAAGTTTAAGAGAGATTGGCATGAGAGAATGGAAGAAGCTCTTTGGGCGTATAGGACCACATATCGCACACCAACGCAAGCGACTCCTTATTCACTTGTTTATGGAGTTGAAGCGGTCCTTCCACTTGAGCGTCAAATCCCATCATTGCGGCTTGCCATTCAAGAAGGACTCACTGATGAAGAAAATGCTCGGTTACGCCTTGAAGAATTGGAAGCTCTTGATGAAAAGAGGCTAGAAGCTCAACAAAGCCTCGAATGTTATCAAACTCGCATGTCTCGATCTTTTAACAAAAGGGTACGCCTTAGATCTTTTCAAGTGGATGACCAAGTTCTTGTGGTCAAAAGGCCTATTATTACCTCTCGTCGATCTGGGGGGAAATTATCTGCTAAATGGGATGGGCCATATATTGTACAAGAGGTATACTCAAGTGGCGCGTACAAGATAGTTGACTCAGAAGGTTTGCGGATTGGCCCAATCAACGGGAAATTCATGAAGAGGTACTATCCTTGAAGAAAACAATTACGCTCCTTAACGCATGAGCATAAACTGCATGTTACTCCTGGCCCGCAAGAGTATAAACTGTCCACGGTCCACACAAAAAAAAAAGGTCCGCTAGGTTGAAAACCTCGAAAGAGGCGGCCTAGGCAAAAGTTAGGAAAAAAAAAAAGAACTCACCCATTTCGAACTACGGAATGACTTGATCCTTGTCATCGAGGTACGTAGGTAGCTTAGAGTTTCATTCTAAGTTCAGTCATATGAGTTCAAAAAAAAAAATACATATTACCAAGCACGATGGAATGTAATTCATTCAATCAGTATTTGAAAATCGAGCTGGGACACCATGCTTCTATTAAAATTTAGATCCCATTTGATTTAAAGGGGGAAAGCCGCTATGCTAAATTGGTGTCTACAATGAAATGATTAATATCTTTTAGGGGGATGCCAAGCATTTGCATTGAAGTTTTGGGATTCGTTATGCTTTCACATTTGCCACACCTTCAAGTTATTATGGTCTACCTTCATGACATTTCAAACTCAGAGAGACCTGGGCTCAAGATATTTGGTGAGAATAAAGCTCTTGAATTTCAATTTTTGACAATTAAAAAGCTCTTACAATCTCAAGGCTCCCACACCAAGATACAAAGATTTTGGTAAAGTCGCGCTAATTTGAAACTGTCGGCATATCAGGAACCAAAGTTTACTTCGAAATATTATCTGAACCTATCCTTATGGTATTAAGTTTTGCATTTTGGATATGTCCAAGATTTGGAAGTTAAGTTTCCAATGGATCAAACGGTTCATGATTTCGACATTCCTACATCAAGATACAAATATTTTGGTGAAGCTGTGCAAATCTGAAATCGTCGACGTAACAGAATTTGAAGCTAACTTCAAAATAATATCTGGGAAGATTCGCAACATTTTTGATTCCAAATTTTGGATATGTATTAGATCTTGAAGTCTATCTTCTATAAAATTAAACGGTTCGTGATTTCGATATTCCTACATCAAGATACAAATATTTTGGTGAAGCCGTGCAAATCTGAAATCGTCGACGGGACAGAATTTAAAGTTAGTTTTAAAATAATATCTGGGATGATTCTCAAAGTGTTTGATTCCAAATTTTTTATATGTTTTAGATCTTAAAGTATAGTTTCTACAAAATTAAACGGTTTGTGATTTCGACATTCCTATATCGAGATACAAATATTTTGGTGAAATTGCGCAAATATGAAATCGTCGACGTGACAGAATTTAAAGCTAGATTCAAAATAATATCTGGGATGATTCTCAAAGTGTTTGATTCCAAATTTAGTATATATCTTTGATCTTGAAGTCTAGTTTCCAGGAAATCAAACGGTTTATAATTTCGATGTTCCTACACCAAGATATAATATTTTTGGTGAAACTGCACAAATCTGATACTATCGACGTGTCGGAATTTGAAGTAAGCTTCAAAGTATTATCTGAGTCGATTATGAAGGTGTTTGATTCTAGGTTTTGGATATGTTTTATATATTGAAGTCTAATTTTTGAAAAATCAAACGGTTTATTATTTGGACTCTCCCACGACAAGATATGAATCTTTCGTGACAAGCATGTAAAGCTGAAAACTATGCAACTAAGATAAAACTCGGACGATGTAAAGCAAAAGAGAAGCTGAAATATTAAGCCCAGAAGTCTCAAAGTTGAAGTCTTCAAGTCTGTCGATCTTAGAGTTGAAGTCTCCAAGTTAAAATCTTCAAGTCTGTCGGTCTTCAAGTTAGAAGTCTTCGCGTTCGATACTCTTCAAGTTGAAATATTTAAGCCCTCCATGTCTCCAAGATGAAGTCATTAGCTTAGACGTTGTAATGTTCTTCGCTTCAGACAAAATGAATCTTTGGCCCAGACGGTGTAATCGTCTATGCCTCAGATAAAATGAAGTTAAATCTTCAAACAAGATGAAGTCATTAGCTTAGACGGTGTAATGGTCTTCGCTTCAGACAAAATGAATCTTTGGCCCAGACGGTGTAATCGTCTATGCCTCAGATAAAATGAAGTTAAATCTTCAAACAAGATGAAGTCGTTAGTTTAGACGGTGTAATGATCTTCGCTTCAGACAAAATGAATCATTGGCCCAGACGGTGTAATCGTCTATGCCTCAGATAAAATGAAGTTAAATCTTCAAACAAGATGAAGTCATTAGCTTAGACGGTGTAATGTCTTTGCTTCAGACAAAATGAATCTTTGGCCCAGACGGTGTAATCGTCTACGCCTCAGATAAAATGAAGTTAAATCTTCAAACAAGCTGAAGTCATTAGCTTAGATGGTATAATGTCTTTGCTTCAGACAAAATAAATCTTTGGCCCAGACGGTGTAATCGTCTACGCCTCAGATAAAATGAAGTTAAATGTCTAAACAAGATGAAGTCATTAGCTTAGACGGTGTAATGTCTTTGCTTCAGACAAAATGAATCTTTGGCCCAGACGGTGTAATCGTCTATGCCTCAGATAAAATTTAAATCTTCGAACAAGATGAAGTCTTTAGCTCAGCCGGTGTAATGGTCTTTGCCAGAGATAAAGAAAGTCAAGTTTTAAAATAAAACGAAGTCTTTAGCTCAGATAGTGTAAAGTCTTCACCGCGAACTTTTAAAGGTCTTCACTGTGAACTTTTAAAAAAGATCTTGACCACGAGCTTTTAAAGGTCTTCATCATGCATGGATTACCTCGTTAAACAAGAACACATCCACCTTGTTTGACCTACAAAAAAATAATAAAGGAAAAAAAGCACAAGAAAAAAAGAAGAAATTACCTTCGCGCCAGTGCCTCTAAGTCGTCAAAAGTAGACTCAAACCAATTTGCAAACGATAAAATTTGTACTGAAATTAATAATAATGGAAGGAAAGATTATTGTATTTATAGATAACAACATGTGGCTGTCAAAGAGTGATTTCTCGAAGTGGAATGGTTGCCATGGTCAGACTCCTACAAGGATTTAAATTGCACGAGTTATTCCCCTAATTGAAGTTGGTTACCGTGAGTTGGTGTGTGTTTCATACCCACGTGCAAATTCAAAGGGTTTACATTCCTAATGAAGTAAGAAAACATATCTTAGCAATTGTCTACGTGGAAAGAATATTTTCTTTGCCTAAAACTTAAAGTGACAGTACAATTGCCTTATTAATGCATGTGAATGAAGAAAGAAAATTACTTCTTCACCAGAATTTCAAATTGCAAAGAAAGAAGTCACGTGAAAATCTTTTGAAATCAATAAGCACAATTGGCCATTTCATGTATTTGTGCTATCTATGGTATGACGTACTACTTCCAAAATTATAGCAAATAAAGCTATCACTCTTTTCTTTAATTTGACAATGAGTCATTTTAAGCTACAAGCTAAAAGGGATATACATGAATTAATCTTGCAAAACGGTTGTAAGAAGCAAGATACAAATTGTTCTCGTAAATACTTCAAGTTTAGTCGGTAAAAGGTTTAAACACCCCGACAAGCCTTGAAGTAGGGGGCATTTGTAGGCATATAAATTTTATTAAAATTATATCCATACAATAATTTGGACTATATGTTAAATTCAAGATATATTGGTCCAAATAAATATTATGGGCTAATATATAAATGAATTAATTATATAGGTCCAATATATGTGATTGGGCTAAATTGATGAGCCCACTTCATTAGGCCCAATATGCCATCTTCCTAGAGGCCTAGTGCCACGTGTCAAATGACGTGGCATGCCAAGTCAAATAAAAGAGCCAATAGGACCATGCCATGAGTCAAATGATGTGACAATCCAAGACAAATAAATGAGCCAATTAAATCATGCCAAGTATCTGGATGGTATTGGTCAATTCAAACGGACCAATAAAATCGCAGAGTCATACCGCTCCTTACAACTATAAATAGAGGTCTTCATAAAGCTAGAAGACACCAGAAGTTATAACAAGAAGCAAGCAGAGAGCTCGTGGATCAAACACCGCAGATTTCTCTACAAGCTACAAGTTCAAGCACTCAAGCTACAAGTTCAAGTTCAAGTCAAGATCAAGAACGAAGGCAAATCAAATATCAAGGCGTTCGAGATCAAGTTACTTGTTCGTGATCAAATCCAAATCCAAGTTCAAGAAGGAGATTCAAGATTAAGCTTTACAAGCCCTTGAATCAAAATCAAAATCAAGTTCATCAAGATAGTATACATTCTTGAAGAATCAAAGGAATACCATAGAGATTGTAACACTTTCATTTATTGAAATCAAATACTACATCTGTTACGCAAATTTCCGATCTTGATTATTTATTTTTCTCGACGCGGAAATTTGTTGTTACAGTGACAGTAGAGCTTAGCAATATCAACAGAAGAAACGAACCTTTGGAAGTTGATTTTTTTTTTTATGTATAAGAATTTCCGACGATGCGATGTACAAAGAAGTCCTGCAATTCGAACTTGACCGGAAACAATGGACAACACTTAGATCGGAATCAACGAACGACAACCGCGGAGTTTGCAAAAAACTTTGAGCTTCAAGTGGGTTTAACAGAGACAGAAACAAATTGTTTGGAATTTTTTATGACGCCGATTTTGGCCGAAACAGTGGTGTCTTCATGGTTGAACCCGGCGGCCAGATTTTGGCTAGCTCACCGGCAAGACCTATGGAGAAGATGAGGGGGATGGGCGTTGNCCCCCCCCCCCCCCCTCCCTCCTGTGTAAGGTTTGTGTATTATTTATAGATATGTGAGTTAATGGTGAGATGAGTGGGGGAAGTGGGAAGTGATGGGTGAATATGAGGGAAAGTGGAGAAGAGATGTGAAGGAGTGGGAGTGAGGCCTGGGTGAAGTGGGTAAGTGGGTAAGTTGGGTGTTATTATTATTATTATTATTTAGTATTATATATATATATATATATATATATATATATATATATATAAAAAACTTACTTTTAGATTTAAAGAAAACTATATAAATAAGAAAATCCAACATTTACACTATAGTTTAAATTATAATAAGAAAAAATACTATTATAACTTACATTTAAATTAGATGAAACCAAGTTTATATATATATATATATATTTATCTATTTAAACATATGAACAAATCTTATATTCTAAGATTGTGAATATTTTTTTTAGTTTTTAATTTTCTTAAATAAAACCTAATAAGAGTAAGATAAAAATTTAAAGTATTAAGATTAAACCTAAAAGAAATATTTACACCAAAATAATATAGAATTTGGGTTTGGTAAAAAATTAGTTGTTCACAACCACATGTATATGGAGCTTCTAGCCCTCCAACAAGGGCATCAGATCGCCTGGGATAAACACCTGATACCCCTGGAGATAGAAACCGATTCTCCTGAGATCATTCTCTTGTTAGAACAGAACCACCCTACTTATTTAAATATTGCTAATGAATACAGGTACCTACTGAAGAAACTGGGAAATCCTCAAGTCAGACACTACTTTAGAAACAGTAACAAAGTGGCTCATGCACTATCCCAACAAGGAAAAAATAAGTCCCCATCTAACAATATCACCTTTTTGACTCATCTCCATCCATCTTGAAGATCATGCAAGAAGATGCAGAAGGCCTAGGAATCACAAAAACGATTTTCAGTATTACTTGCAACAAACTAGCTGCGTTAGGAAATCTATGTTGTATTAATAGTAACTCTCAGGTCACTACTAGTAGTACTACTACTGCTTCGATTGGCAATGCCACGATCAGTACCTCTGTAAATACTTCCTTAACTATTTTGATAATACGCCTCTTACTATAAAAAAAAAGTTTTAATGTACTTTTTCCTTCTTAACTACTTTATTATTGAAAGAAGAGAATCATTTTCAGCATTATACTTTCTTTTGCTTCATTGTCAACACTATATATATATATATATATATATATATTAGTTTTATAAATTGTTAGGTTTAGATTCAAATTTCTTATCATTTAGATGAATTATGTTATTTTAAGATAAAATTTAGAAAATAAATCAAAAATGAGGGAGACTTTACTGTTTTAATGAAATTATTCTCAATGAAGTTGCAGTAGGGGAGGGGGGGGGGGGGGGAGTTACTTGGACCAATTTTTTCCCAAGTACTAAGAGTTTAATTCTTTAACATTTACACCAGGTTGCCACTTTTATGCCATTGTATATTAATTATAAGATGCTCAGTTTTTTAAAATTAGATCCGTGGTCTGAATATTAGTTAATTTTAAATTTTAAACTTCAACCTAGATGGCTACCTTCAAACTTCACACCAGTGATTTATTTTGAAAAAGTGGCCAACCTTTAAATACACGACCAAAAGTGGTTAAATTTCCCAATATAATCTGGTATAAAAGGGAAGTTTACAGTTTTAGCCTGCTATTTAAAAGGGTGAAGTACACAAATATCCAAAGCGAATGATCTTGAATTTTTATCCCCTCCTACCCATTAGCAGAACTTCAAATTTCTAAAAATGTTGCCTCTTGTTTGCCCCACGGACAACATTTTTAAATTTTGTCTGTGGGCAAGCGGCAGTCAAAATTTAAGACCACCCAAAAGTATCGTATTTATGCAATTTTTAAAAAATATTATAGCAAAACAACAAAACCATCGATACCCCTACTCCGTCAGCCTCCATCACCGCCGAGCCATTTCTGGCAACAACTTCACCAATATAAAGGCCTAGGCCGAACAAAAAAAACTTCGGTCCAGCGGGCCTCTCTCTTTGTTTACCCATTTTCTTTGCCGTTTTCTCTCAAAACCTAACCTACTTTCTCTGTCATTCCCTCACTTTTACTCTTTTTTTATGTATGCACACAAGTTATGTATATACGTTGTGTATATACACTAAGTATATACTTGCGCGCAGCGGCTTCACCTTCCTTTCAATCATAGAACTTAGAACGAGATTTTTATTTATCTATATTAATTCTGAATCTTAATTACCCTCACTATTGAGGTTTTAACTTAATTACAAATTCATATACAAATTATCAATTGTATACAGAATAATGTATACTCATCTTCCATACTTTCTCTCCCTCTTCTACCTCAAAACTAAAATTATAAACTGCAATAGAAAAATGTTTGGTCGCTTTCTCCTCAACTTCAGCCATAGCTTTACGAGAACAAAGAGATTTGGCATCAAGCAATTCTATTATGTTTTTTTATCTTTTTATTTTCTGTTTTTTTTTATGTAACGAATTATCACTTTTGTATCGTTAATTTTTTTTTAGCTTTTCTTAATCAATGAACAAAATAGTACTAATCAGAAGTGAGTATATTGAATTAGAAACTATGTTAATCCATTAGAAAGCTTAAATGTTTTGAATTCGAAAATCAAAATTTGTAAAATTATTTTTTGTTTGGATTGGGTGTTGTTGCAGATGAATGAGAATATCCTTTGGATTTTATATCTCAAACTATTTAGTGAAGATTCGAGGTGGTTTTGCTTGAAATATCGGATTAAAACTCGAAAAAGAAGACATAAACAAATTATATATATTTTATATGCTGAGAGTAGAAATGGTATTCAAATTATCTACAACTTACATAATTGTATATAAGTTATATATAGATTGTATGTAAATTATAGTTTTTGACTGGATTCTGTACAAAAAATTGTATTTAGTTGTAGATAAATTGTAAATTTTGACCGAATTTGTATATATTATGTAAAAAGCTTTAGTTATTGTCTATAAGTATAAAAATTTAGACAAAACCAGGTAAATAAGTTTAAAATCTTGTATATATACCAAAAAAATCCCAATTAGAAATAAAACTCAAAACATCTCAAGCCCCTTAGCCAGACTCGAGTCAACGTTTGCTGGTATAATTTTTAGTTTGCTCATAAAAAATTAGACTGCGTTTTAATTAATAACCTATAAACTTTTAGATTACGGTCTAGCGTTTTCTTATAAGATTTTTAGTTTTCTCAACAAGGATCTTTAGACCGTGATGTAAAAGACCTATCAATTGCAAAAAGAAAAAAAAAAAGGTTCATTTACTTAACAACTTATACAAAAGGGATAACTGGCGAGAATTGTACTATGGGTATGTGTATATTATAGTAACTTAGAAAATTTACATTATAGTAACTGGTTAGATGGGAGAAAAAGAAAGTAACTGGTTGGAACCATTTAAATTTGCAATATCTTAATAAGACAATAGACAATTGAAAATAAAATGATACCCCACCTATGATAACAAATTATTCTTTCAAATCTGATTATATATTTCAAAATCCATAATCTAATCATAATTAGAGTTTGATTTGATTCACTCTTTAGCTACGCTACAAGCTATAAAAGCACACTCTTGATTATCCAAAGTAAGCACAGAAAAACGAAAAACACTATCTAAGACTACATATAGAGTGTATTTCTAAAAGGAGAATGGCAAAGCTTTTGACTTTTGTCTTTCTCATTGCTATTATGTTTCTTGGTAATCAATAACATGCACTCCCTTTTCTTTTTCGCATTTCAATACTTGCTATTCTCATGTAATACTTTACTTTTTTTTTTGCCTTTTTTGTTTTTTTATTGGATGCAGTTGAAACAATGATCCCATCAATAAAAGCGGCAAACACCTGCTATCAAATACATACATAAATATTGTGCGATTAAGGCAAAGTTGAACCAAAATGTTTGCCATTTTGCAAGCAGAAATTTGGACCCCAAGCTGGCGCCCAATGCATTGAAAATGTTGGCGTTGAGGGTCTTTTTGTGCTTGCAATTATCCTTGCTAGTCACCTTCTCTCTTTCCTTTTGAATAAACTTAATTAATATCCATATTATATCTCAAATAATAATGTACTATTTGTGCTTCAGGAGCCTTGGTAATGAAAAGTCTCTCCTTATTTAAATTTTCCTGTTTATGTTTCCTCATATATTTAAATTTCAGAGGATCGGTCCATAAGCTCATAGGGAATTAATATATCTTATAAAAAACAAACAAA
Organism: Nicotiana undulata; assembly: GCA_005239495.1. Taxonomy (NCBI): domain Eukaryota; kingdom Viridiplantae; phylum Streptophyta; class Magnoliopsida; order Solanales; family Solanaceae; genus Nicotiana; species Nicotiana undulata. The sequence continues at coordinate 2,399 of ML293870.1, read as the reverse complement.
TGATTTTACTTTAATTTAGTTTTGAGCATTACAACTGCCGTAGGGAAAGAAATTAATGAATTAATTAGAGAAAAAATGACTTCCTCTGTTTTATTTTACATTGTCCTCGTTCAGTGCTTGAGATTCTCGATTTTGGCTGTATAATAGAAGACGAATAATAATTAGAAAACAAAAGCATGTCGATCGAATATTGTTGAAGTCATCAAGTGGAAATTAAAAAATATAGAAATGAGTTTAGTTTGTACCTTTGAGCTCCATCATACCACAGTCGGCGTCACATTTCATCTCACAATAAGTGTAGCCATGGCCCTCATCAGCGCATTCCTTTTGGCAATTGTCAAAGCACCGCTTGAAAACTTCATCCGCTTCAGCTACGTGAACATGCACCGTTGACAACACAACTATGCACATTACAAACACTGCTACTACCTTCTTTCCCTCCATTTTATTTGCTGGTTGGTTTAATTATTACCCTTTGGGCGATTTGTTAATTGTATTTATAGGTTATTCTGACCCTTTACGTTGGAGGATATACCTTAAAGCAAGGGAAAGCTCGTGGATTTCCTCGGATCTTGGAAACTGAAGAGTCATTGATTGGACTTGTGTTCCATAATTTGGGGAAAGCAAGTGTATGTTATTACGTATTACAGCATTGTTTGCTCACTAATTCAAGAAATCATTTTGACCACCGAATAAATGACTGGAAGGTGGGCAGCGCTTTCATTAGGACAATTGCAGTAATTTTTTCAAAAACTTCAAGTATCAAATAGAGAAAATCGAGCCAGGTTTGTGATTGTACAAGCTTAGTGCTCCCTCCATACCGGTTTATGTTTACAATATTTCCTTTTTAGTTTGTTTAGAAAATAACGGTAGCTTTCTAAAATTGAAAATAATTTTACTTAAATTTTTTATTTGACGATAAATGATGTCTTTTATAATCACAGATCTTATGACATATTTAAAATTATAAATTTTAGTTATTATTATTATTATTATTTTTTATTAAAAATTTCGAATTTAAGCTTTGAGTACGATGGATCGGAGTACTTATTCAAAATTGATAAACTATTGAAATTTGCCGTGCGTAACTTCGTGAATTTTGCTGGTAGCTGGAACACAGACAAAAAGAAGCTTTCTTTTGTTCAGTGTTGTACGAGTACTCGAATAAACGGATCTATTTGACGTTGAGTGATTGAATCAAAGTATGACCATGATTTTCATAGAATACACGACGGTAATTAAATCATCCGAGTCATTAAAATATGTTGCTTCAAGATCAGGACCCACTATTTCTACATTCTGAGACTTGAATCGGTGCATTGCTTCCTTCTATTTCTTTTAGTTTTTGGATCTACATGGGGCATTAAAAACTCAACCGCGCCCAGAAAATCATCACCAACACGCCTGCACCCGCTACTGCCAAGCATTCACACGTGATAATGACTTTGTCTGCACCTGAAAAGAGTTGTAAAACCTCTCCCTTTTTATGAACAAGTTTCGAGTATCGATATATTTCATATAATAATTGTTTAACCGTTAAACGGTATAGTTAAATTTGTTACATGATTTATAGACAAGCGAATTTAATCTAGAAATAATAATTAAATAAGATTAAAAATAATACTCAGCGGTTGAAACAGAAGAAAATGAGCAAGCTTGGCTCCAGGAGTGATGCCTCCGAGAACAAAAATAAAAACAATATAAAAGAACAAGTAAAATTATCTTCTTAAGCTTGAGAATAGAATATAGCATAAGTTTTGTCAAGAAATTCGTTCCTCTCTACAACAGGTGTCAAGCCTACTATTTGTAGCTAGCCCCAGGGAAACAAGATCCTAGGATTGAACCCCTCTTAAATGACAATAATTAAAGGGGCCATTGATGAATATGCGTTGGCCCAAGTCACTGCATGATTTTGAAGATTGACAAATGTCTACCAAGTTGAACCAGGTCCATCAGGCTATCATAGTGAAACAGACTCATTGGCACGCGAAGAGTCCATGCGTAGGAGATAACATGTTATGTGAATTATCTGGGAACTAAGAGGTNAAAGGAAGGAAGTTGAGTTTAATACAAACTCTTCCACCAAGGAAGAGTTGCATCAGAATTAAACAAGAACATCTCAACTACTGGCGCTATATAATGTTGAAATATTCCTACTGAAGAAATGTTCGCACAAAGGCAGAAGTGAAACAAGAATTGAAAGCAAAATTCCCAGAGATATTTTGCAAGCAGAATCCTTGTGCGACACAAAGGCTACTGACCAACTAGAAGAACCAGTTCCATTTGTTTGTTTATTGAGTATATTTGGTTGTAGTAGGTGATTTAATATTGTATCTTTTCATCTTTATTAGAAGCAATTGTAATAGGTACACATTGTTCAAGTTAGAGTTAACTTGAAA
>ML293869.1:13616-35001 GCA_005239495.1 Nicotiana undulata | reverse complement strand
ATGATATTCCTGAAGTTATGCATGACGATGTAACCCTGTATTCATTTAGAAAATCATGTTTAAGTTACCATGCTTCATTAGACATCATGCAATAGGATCATACTTAGTTTAAATACATGTCTGAAACAGTCCCATGTTCTAAATAAACTGTCAATCAGTCCTTTGCGCACATTTAGAATCACATGCTATTAGGATTGATAATCTGGAATCCTTAACAAGTCTGTATAACTGTTGCAGGTTATTTTACACCTAGGCAAGCCTTAGGTAATCAATCACAAGAAATAAAAACCAAATCTGTCTTTGTGATCATGTTTAACTACCAGCATGCTAAAACCAGTAGGCAAATTGATTAGGACTCTTTTTTGAGTAATAAAATAGGTCTACATATCTGTTTATATTCTAAACTTACTTAGACACCATGTCTTAGGATCCTGAACTTAAATACTGCCCTTAACTGTGTTTGAGTCGTGCTGTCTAATTGCTTTACTTGTGGAGGTAAACTTGAAGCCTTTACTTGCTTTTTCTATGTTCCCATTAACTGCAGTCCTATATGCTTTTGTCTGTTGCCCTAGAATTTTACCTTTAAAACCTGAGGGTCTGCCTAGTACCTCCCTTTAGGATAGTAGTCCTAACCTCCTCCAGACTAATAGGAAGGGGCGGGTAACAACACGCAATTGAGTTTGTGACCAACACGCGCTTTAGTTACCTTCACGGTGTGGGAAAGGGTAGAATATGGACATGATGACCGATGCGTTAATGCCACGTGTAGCCCCTCTTTGAGGAGTGTCATACCGAGTATTGCATTGATGTGATCCATATTATCACAAACCTAGGATATCCTTTACTTTACATGTTTAGTCTGTAACTATTTTTTCAAAACTTAGCTCTTCTCTAATTATTTCAACACCTTGTATGCTTAAGGACTTAAACCCCCTCTTATTTGAGCCTTTATTTGTTTGTTTGCCAAATCGTACAAATTCACAAAAGCTATTTGGCCGGGAACCACACTTGTGGATCCTGAGGGGTTCCTAACACCTTCCCCTTAGGATAATTTCAAGCCCTTACCCTATCTCTGGTTAACAACGTAGTTGTAAATGAACCCCTTAGGTGCCCTAACGCACCTTTAAAATCGTTAGGTGGCGACTCTCAAAAAATGCAAACCCCTTCCCAAAAGGAAAGAGTTGTCTCAACCCAAAATGTCTCAAACTCGATCTCCGCGAGGAAAAAGGGGAGCGCGACAGCAGGTGCGGTAATAAGTCCTAAGCAGAACATATAAATACGAGACTTCGAGATTTTTCACCATTTTCACTATTTTGAACTCAGAGTTTTGAGGATTTTGAGAAGGACTTTGAAGTTATTACTGAGGTAAGCTCCTTGTGTCCATTTATTTTCAATAATGATGTTTCCCCACTGATTTTGCACCTAGTTGATGAGTTTCGGAGATGAAATTTGGGGTTTAGGGATTGAGAATTGGAGAGTGAATTTTGGGGTTTTGGATGACCAAATGGTGTCGTATTTTGATAAATTTTGTCTGATTAGACTCGTGAGTGAATGGGCTTTTGGATTTTGTGACTTTTGTCGAATTTCGAGGCGTGGGCCCGGGGGTCGAGTTGAGTCAATTTCGGATTGTGGCTTATAATTTCGTGTTTTCTTATGGAATTGATTCCTTTAGACTACATTAATTATATCGTACTCCTTGTGGCTAGATTCGGGGCATTTAGAGACTAATTCGAGGGGAAAAAGGCATTTCGGAGTAGGATTTTGCGCGGTTTGAGGTAAGTAACAGTCTTAAATCTGGTCCTGAGGGTATGAAACCCCGAATTTTGGTATGATATGATTATTATGGAGGAGACGCATATGCTAGGTGACGGGCGTGTGGGAGTGCACTATGAAGTATTGTGACTTGGTCCGTCCCGTGAGACTGTATAGTCGAATAGCTTATTGTTAATTGCATGTTCCCTCTGTTTATAGAAATTTGACTACCATTCATGTTAGAAACCATGCTTAGGCCATATGATATCATTGTTGGGACCCACAACAGTCGTGTACTTGCTGAATTAGCTACTATTTGCTGTCTTATACTCGGTCACAACTTTACTTGCGTGTCATATCTCTGTTTCCTCTTGTTTTCTTGTTGATACCTATTATTATCTCTGTTTGGGTTGATTTGTATGATTTCTGAGAGCCTGAGAGGCTATAGAGGTTAGTGACTAAGATAGGGCCTTAGTGCCGAGCTGTGAGTGTATATGGATCGGGTTGCACGCCGCAACGAGCCTAAGGGCTGAATCTCTATGGATCAGATTGCATATCGTAACGAGCCTTATGGCTATTTATGGATTGTGGATTGGGTTGCATGCTGCAACGAGCCTTATGGATACTTATATTATTGGATCGGGATACATGCCGCGACGATATAGCGCTTGGGCTGAAGGAGCCCCTCCGGAGTTTGTACACCCCCAGTGAGCGCAAGTACCTATTGTATGTTGTATCGAGGGCCGAGGGCCGAGGGCCGAGTGTTGAGCTATTGAGAGCTTGAATGGGTGTTACACTCAGAGGTTGCATTTTTTTTACTTTGTTGCTGCACTTAGATGAACTATGTCATTGTTCTGAACTTCTGGAAAATATTGTATTCGGTTTATCTGAACTTAGTAAATGTACAACTGACTTAACTTATAATGCCGGAATTGAATCACGTCTACTTTCATTGCTGAAATTACTGAAATGAACTGTAATTGTATAGCTTGTCACTACCTCTCAGTTCCTTATTTATTTTTGTTACTTACTGAGTTGGTTGTTCTCACGCTACACCCTGCACTTCATGTGCAGATCCAGGCGTATCCGGTCACGAAGTATGTTGATCTCGTGCATGGTTGAGTATCGGAGATTCACGAGGTAGCTGCCGACGTTTGCAGTCCTTGTCTCTCCTTCCTTGTTATCTTTGTTTTCTGTATTGTAATTTAGACATAGACTCTTGTAGACACTGTTTCTTAGACTGGATGTTTAGATGCTCATGACTTGGTGACACCCCGATGTTTAGGGCTTTTTTGGCGTTGTATTTTGAGTTTAGCTCCTGTTTTTTATGAAAACTCTGTCGTATAAAAGCTTTTGGTTTATCTTTTCCGATACACTTGAAGTATTTTGAAAATCGGCTTGCCTAGTACCATCGATAGCCTCCATCACGACATGTTAGGGTTTTGGGTCGTGACAAGTTGGTATCAGAGCCTAGGTTACATAGGTCTCATGAGTCATGAGCAGGTTCAGTAGTAGCCTTGCGTATCGGTATGGAGACGTGTGTACCTATCATCGAGAGGCTGCCGAACCCTTAGGAAATTTCATATTCTTGAATTTTTGTCGTGCGAATCATTTGATTTTGGTAGTTGAATTTCTGTTGTTCTATTTTATCAGAGATGGTGAGGGTGCGTACTACGGGGCATGATGGACAGCCACTAGTACCAAAAGTCAGGGCCGCGAGAGGCCAAGGTCGCGATAGTGGTCGCAGTAGGGGCAGAGGTGTAGCTCGCGCAACAGCTAGGACAACACCTGAATATCCACCAGTTTCCCCAGTTCAAGAGCAGGCTCTAGTTGTGGATGAGCCTGTAGGACCAGCTCAAGCACCACCTGCGCCCATTATGATTCTAGGCTTTCAAGAGGCCTTAGCTCAGATTCTGACCGAGTGCACCAGTCTTGCTCAGGCGGTTTCTGTTCCAACCACAACAGTCACTTCTCAGGTCGGAGGAGGTGCTAAGACTCCTGCCGCCCGCATACCAGAGCAGGTGGTACAGGGACGCCAGACACTGGGGGCACCACCAGCCCATCCGGTTGTAGCTGCTCATGACTATGTGGTTCCATTCATGCCCGATGATGAGCAACGTCGATTGGAGAGGTTTGGGAGACTCCAACCTCCATCTTTCAATGGTACAGAGGGAGAGGATGCACAGGGCTTCTTGGACAGGTGTTAGAGGATATTCCATACAACAGGTATTCTAGAGACAAGTGGGGTCTCGTTCACTATTTTCCAGTTCTCTAGGACTGCCTTCAGTTGGTGAGAGGCTTACGAGAGGTGTAGGTCAGTCGGTGAAACACCCCTTACCTAGCAGCAGTTCTCCGGTCTTTTTCGGGAGACGTTCGCACCTCAGTCTCGGAGAGAGGAGTTGCGCAGCAAGTTCGAGTAGCTTCGTCAGGGTTATATGTCTGTGACGCAGTATGAGATGATATTCTTGGAGTTGACCCGTCATGCTATCTGGTTGGTTCCCACAGAAAGTGAGAGGATCCGGAGGTTCATAGATGGCCTCACTTTTCAGTTGTGATTGCTTATGACTAGAGAGAAAGTGTTTTGTGCTACTTTTGATGAGGTTGTCGACATTGCTCGTCGGAATGAGATGGTTCACAGCCAGGAGTGGGTTGAGAGGGAGGCCAAGAGGACTAGTGGGAAGGGTAGATTTAGCGGTGTTCCTTCTGGGGGTCAAATCCACCACAGTAGGGGTCCTTCTTTTAGACATGCTCAAACAGCTCACCCAGTTCACCGTGGTGCATCATCTGGCCATGGTTCACACAGTTATCAGCAGGGCCATTCATCTCTCAGTGCTATCCCAGCTTAGAGTTCGTCCTGAGCTCCATTGGGTCAGGGCTCGTCTATTCCAGGTCTTTCTACCAGTTATTTCGGTGCTCGAGGCTCCCTTCAGTCCCCAACATCAGCACCGGGGAGTTGCTATGAGTGTGGAGAGTTTGGTCACATGAGGAGGCAGTGTTCCCGCCTAGTGGGAGGTCCAGCTCAGCAGAGGAGCCAGTCTATGACATTAGTACCAATTGTTTCACCACCCGCTCAACTAGCTCGGGGTGGAGCTCAGTCAGCTAAGGGTCACCCGAGAGAAGGAGGCCAATCAGGGGGCGGCCAGTCCCTTTCCTATGCTCTCCCTGCCAGACCAGATGTCCTTGCTTCAGATGTTGTGATTACAAGTATTATCTTAGTTTTCCACAGAAATGCCTCTGTATTACTTGACCCTGGTTCCACTTATTCATATATGTCCTCGTATTTTGCTCATTATCTAGATATTTTCCGTGAGTCTCTAGTTTCATATGTTCATGTATTTACTCAAGTGGGTGATACTATTAATGTAGACCGTGTATATCGGTCATGTGTGGTATCTATTAGGAGTCTGGAGACCAGAGTAGACTTCTTGTTGCTTAGTACGGTCGATTTTGACGTGATTTTGGGTATGTATTGGTTGTCTCCATGTCATGCTGTTCTAGATTGTCACGCTAAGACCGTGATGCTGGCGATGCCGGGGTTTCCGAGGGTTGAGTGGAGCAACTCTATAGACTATGTTCCTAGCAGAGTGATTTCATACTTGAAGGCTCAACGGATGGTTGAGAAGGGTTGTCTATCTTATTTGGCTTTTGTGAGGGATGTTAGTGCAGAGACCCCTGCTATTGATTCTGTTGCGGTGGTGTAAGATTTTCCGAATGTGTTTCCTGCAGACCTGCCGGGCATGCCGCCTGACAGGGATATTGACTTCGGTATTGATTTGGTGATGGGAACTCTGCCCCTTTCTATTCCACCGTATCATATGGCACCGCTGGAGTTGAAGGAATTGAAGAAACAACTTCAGGAACAACTTCAGGAACTCCTTGATAAGGGGTTTATTCGGCCTAGTGTGTCACCTTGGGGTGCACCAGTTCTATTTGTCAAGAAGAAGGATGGTACTATGAGAATGTGCATTGATTAAAGGAAGTTGAACAAGGTCACAATCAAGAACAAGTATCCCTTGCCATGTATTGATGATCTATTTGACCAACTTCAGGGAGAGAGGGTGTTCTCCAAGATTGATTTGAGTTCAGGGTATCACCAGCTGAAGATTCAGGACTCAGATATTCTTAAGACAACTTTCAGGACCCTATATGGACATTATGAGTTCCTTGTGATGTCTTTTGGGCTGACCAACGCCCCAACAATGTTCATGCATATGATGAATAGTGTGTTTCCGCCTTATCTAGACTCGTTCGTTATTGTATTCATTGATGATATCCTGGTATACTCTCGTAGCCAGGAGGAGCATGCCAAGCATCTGAGGATTTTGTTACAGCGGTTGAGGGAGGAGAAACTTTATGCAAAGTTCTCCAAGTGTGAGTTTTGGCTAAGTTCAGTGGCGCTCTTGGGGCATGTGGTGTCCAGTGAGGGTATTCAGGTAGATCCGAAGAAGATAGAGGTGGTTCAGAGTTGACCCAGACCATCCTCATCCACAGAGATTCAGAGTTTTCTTGGTTTGGATAGTTATTATTATCGTTTTTTGGAAGATTTCTCACCTATTGCATAGCCCTTGACTAAATTGACCCAACAGGGTGCTCCTTTCAGGTGGTCGGATGAGTGCGAGAAGAGCTTTCAGATGCTCAAGACATCTTTGACCACGACTTCAGTTCTAGTTCTGCCATCAACGTTTGGTTCTTGCACACTATATTATGATGCTTCACGGATCGGTATTGGGTGTGTTTTGATGTACGAGGGTAGAATGATTGCTTATGCTTCGCGCCAGTTGAAGCCCAATGAGAGGAACTATACCGTCCACGATCTTGAGTTAGCAGCTATTGTTCATGCCTTGAAACTTTGGTGGCACTATTTGTACGGGGTCCATTGTGAGATTTACACTAATCACCGGTGTTTGCAACATCTGTTCAAATAGAAGGATCTTAACTTGCGTCAGCGGAGGTGGTTAAAGCTGCTTAAGTACTATGATATCACCATATTGTACCATCCCGGGAAGGCTAATATGGTGGGTGATGCTTTGAGTCGCCGGGCGTAGAGTTTGGGGAGCTTAGCATATCTTCCAACAACAGAGAGTCCATTGGCATTGGATGTTCAGGCCTTAGCTAGCCAATTTGTTAGATTGGATATTTCTGAGCCGAGTAGAGTATTGGCATGTGTGGTCTCTCAGTCTTCTCTTTATGATCGTATCCGGGAGCGTCAGTAGGATGACCCCCATCTGCTTGTCCTAAAGGAAACGGTCCAGCAAAGAGATGCTAAGGAGTTCACTATTGGGCATGATGGTGCATTGAGGATACAGGGTAGGCTATGTGTGCCCAATGTAGATGGTTTGCAAGAGTTGATTCTTTAGGAGGCTCACAGTTCGGGGTATTCTATTCATTCGGGTGTCGCGAAGATGTATCAGGACTTGAGATAACATTACTGGTGGAGGAGGATGAGAAGGACATAATGGAGTATGTATCTCGGTGTCTAAATTTCTAGCAGGTGAAGTTTGAGCATCAGTGACCAGGTGGGTTGCTTCAGAAGTTAGAGATTCCGGAGTGGAAGTGGGAGCGGATCACTATGGATATCATTGTTGGACTCCCACAGACTCAGCGGAGGTTTGATGCATTCTGGGTGATTGTGGATAGGCTGACCAAGTCAGCTCATTTCATTCCTGTGATGACTACCTATTCTTCCGAGCAACTGGTTCGAGTGTATATCCACGAGATCGTAAGGCTTCATGGCATACCGGTATCTATCATCTTTGACCAGGGTACGCAGTTTACATCACGATTTTGGAGGGCCGTACAACATGATTTGGGTACTCAAGTAGAGTTGAGCACAACATTTCGCCCTCAGACGGACGGACAGTCCGAGCGCGCTATTCAGATACTAGATGATATGCTCCGTGCATGTGTGATGGAGTTTAGGGGTTCGTGGGATCAGTTCTTGCCTCTAGCGGAGTTTTACAACAACAGTTATTGGTTGAGTATCCAGATGACACCGTATGAGGCTCTGTATGGTAGGTGGTGTAGGTCCCTAGTGGGTTGGATCAAGCCAGCGAGACTAGATTATTGGGTACAGACTTGGTTCAGGATGCTATGGAGAGGGTTAAGGTGATTCAGGAAAGACTATGCACAGCCCGGTCCAGACAGAAGAGTTATGCGGATCAGAAGGTTCGCGATGTTGCATTCATGGTTGGAGAGCGGGTCTTACTATAGGTTTCTCCTATGAAGGGCATTATGAGGTTCGGGAAGAAGGGCAAGCTGAGGTCAAGGTTCATTGGTCCCTTTGAGGTGTTGTGGCGAGTTGGGGTGGTTGCTTAAGAGCTTGTTTTACCTCCCAGTCTAGCGGGAGTTCACCCAGTATTCCATGTTTTTATGCTACAGAAGTATCACGGCGATTCGTCCCATGTGTTGGATTTCAGCTCAGTGCAGTTGGACAAGGATCTATCTTATGTTGAGGAGCCAATGGCTATTTTGGATAGGTAGGTTCGAAAGTTGAGGTCAAAGAACATTGCCTGTGAAGATTCAGTGGAGGGGTCAGCCGATCGAGGAGGCGACGTGGGAGACCGAGCATGAGATGCGCAACAATTTTCCTCATTTTTTTCACCACTTCAGGTATGTCTCTTTACCGTTCGGGGACAATTTTTGTTTAAGAGGGGGAGGATGTGACGACCTAGCCGGTCATCTCAAAAGTTGCAGCCATGTTTCCTCATTTTCTACTTCTATTGTGTTCTACAACTGTTATATGACTTATAAGGTTGGTTTGTTAGGGTCTGAGTGATGTCAGAGTGAATTGAGACACTTAGTCTCTTAATTGGAAGCTTAAGTTGGAAAGATCGACCGGATGCCGACTTATGTGTAAATGACCTCCGATTTGAATTTTGATGGTCCTGTTAGCTCCGTTAGGTGATTTTGGACTTAGGAGCGCCTCCGGAATGTGATTTGGAGGTCCGTAGTAGAAGTAGGCTTGAATTGGCGAAAGTTGGAAATTTGGCAAATGTGACCGAGAGCGGACATTTTGATATCGCGGTCGGATTCAATTTCTGGGAATTGGAGTAAGTCTGTTGTCACGACCCAACCGATGGATACCACTTTTGTCATGACCCAACTGATGAGCCGCGATGGGCACCCAGTACCTTACTCAACCGAGTACCAACATAATGTATCTTTTCGTATCATACTATCATAGATAGCTGAACCGGAGAGGCTGTCGTAAAATAGGTAGAGTACAAAATGTAATACCAACTTATACATAAGACATATGTGCCTCTAAGATTAAAATAACCACTCGTATACTGAACATAGGCCGACAAGACCATACAATCTTTTACTTACATGACATCTGTCTACAAGCCTCTAAGAATACATAATTTTCATAAAGGTCGGGACAGAGTCCCACCATACCAACAATACACGTCTAAATCATACTAACCAAACCAGCAACTCCGAAGCAAATGGAGCGCACCAACATCTTCCACTGAGCTGATAGCCAACTTGGAGGGCTCTCGACCTGTCTATCGGGACCTGCAGGCATGAAACGCAGCGTCCCCAGGCAAAAGAGACGTCAGAACGAATAATGTACCGAGTATGTAAGGCACATATAAGTACATAACAGACATGGAAGAAATATAGAGTAAATGACTCAACCTGTAAGTCTGGATAACTCTGTAAATCATGAAATAATTATAATGTCATGCATATGCGTATGAATGTCATGTCGTGCATGGGTACATGTTTCATAACATCATCAGGCCTCTGAGGGCATCCCATCATATCATATCGTCCATTGTAGGCAAAATCATCAACGTATACCAGCTAATCAGGTGGTGGTGCGTATACTGTAACCTTTTTCCATATCCCATATAAATATAATATACATATATATGCGTATATAATTCCATCTGGTCATGGGTCAATGTACATGTATAAATGCATGAAATGCATAAGAAATACGTTAATAAGATTTTCTCGGAATGCCGAAAAATTCCATATGCCTTTCAGATAAACTTTATCAAATACGTATTTTTCTGGGACCCATGAACAGAAGATAATAATAATTCACATGGGGAATCAAGAATATAAACACCCCTAGTATTTTTATAAATAGAGTAATTTAGGGAAGTTGTGCATTTGCTCGTTTTATTTGTATCGTACGGATCATGCCAAAAGAAAGAAGGGGTAGCCTTAACATACTTGGAGTAGGGAAAAATCTGTATGATATTCTTGGGAAAAGTTGCATAGTACTCCCTTAGAATCGCAAAATATCACGTTGCTAGTGTGCTAAGAAATCTCGTTGGATTTTGGTTGAAGAATGAAAAAATCTTCACTTCCGCAGTGAACTTAATTTGCTACAGAATAATTTAAAGTTAGTAAACATTAGGTGGTCGTTGGCTGCTACTACAATTTCAATTCATGTCGAAGTTATATCCTGTTCTGCTATGTAAACAGTAGTCACGTTATATCTTCTCCAAGATGAAAATATATGAATGCTTATGTACTTTGTTTGCTGAACCTTTCTTGAGCCTAATTTTATTAAGAATTACGATGTTTCTTTTTAATATTTGGGTGTGGCCCCCACCCTTAACAAGACTTGGCCACAAAAGGCATCAAACTTTACCACATTTCATGTGAATTCAATAGTCTCCTTCATATAAAATCATTGGCTGCTACGTTGAGGGGTAGTGTCCCCCTTAATACTATCCACCAAATATCTTAATTAATTTGTTAATCCCCACTAATCTAAGAATTAACCAATTATCCACACAATAAAGAATTATCTCAAATTACTTAAATTACTACTCACTTTCAATATACTTTATACACCTTACTATCATGGCCATGTGGTACCTTGTATGGTACTAGTCCATAAATACCGGGTATTAACGCTCGGGCCGTATTTTATCTCAAAATGCCAAATTTCAACGAAATTTATTTTCTTCGATTTGCTTACCCTCTCACCTTCACGAATTTACTCATCACTTGTTTGAAATAGCATAATCCATATAATCTCCAAATAATTTTCCTTGGACTGATGTCAATTACCTTACGACAAATTCAATGTACAATACTATAGGGTGCAACATCGTCGTAATTTAATACTGCGAAGCGTAACATCATCGTAATATAATACTGCAATGCATAAACATCATCGTAATATAATACTGCAAGGCATAACATCATCGTAATATAATACTGGAAGGCGTAACATCATCGTAATATTGCGGGGCATAACATCCTCGTAATATTGCGGGGCGTAACATCATTTCCCCCTTTGGAACATTCGTCCTCGAATGTTGACTGATGCCATTATCATTTTCATAACTTATAGCTCTTGTGAATACCTTAATACTATCCTTTCCATTTAGGCAATTGTTCTGTGAATAAATCCAAAGGCCAAGGCATTTCCCCCTTTAGGTCTCTTTCCCACGCCATGACTTGTGATCGAATTCCTTCCAATCTCGTAGTTGTTGCTACCTTCTATCATGCAACCTCTACGATACTGACCTTGTAAGTGTGCATATGCGATTCTCCTCTCCTATTTCCTCCAGCTTTTAGCCAATCTCTAGGCCTTACTTTGTAAACATATACAAGGCTTAACAGGATGCCTCTTTGGGCATTTATAGGTGTACTGAAGCTCTTTGCTCGGTACTTTGTAGAACTTGCGAACATGGCTATATCTTATTTCATAGACCTGGTTATCCATTCATATGACTTTACGGCATCTACGTAGGTTATACTGTACCATAATTCTTACCTCGATTTCTCGTTACTGAGGTCTGCTACTAAATCCTAGGTTATTTTCATTGCTTATCCCATACGTATAAATCTATGTCCTCTAATGCTTTCACATTACTGTTCATCTTAAGAATGATGGCCTAATCTCCTCTCATACTTTATAACTTTTATCCATCCATTATCGATTCACCTTAATTTTGATCCATAATCCACCCCTGATAACTTAACCTTTTATGCAATATTGCCGCTATGATTCATGTTTTATCGGGGAACATATGAAATGATTAGATTGATCCACCTGGGGCGATACCCTGCTTTCATAACCGTATCTCAAAGAATCCCAATGTGATTCACCTTGCGTGGGTATTTTAATCCTGTCCAATTCATGATATCCCTTTCTTTTCTTCGTCAAATCATTACTCAATCAAAAGCCCAAACGTCATCCTTTGTCTATAACAATTACACCATCATTCTATTTATAGGGTAGCATTCCATCTCTTCTAAATGTTATTAATCTTAGACTCCTTTGAGTTCATTCAAGGTATAGCTAGCTTTGTATAACTTATAAAAACCATATGCTTTGCTTGTTTTCATGGGCTTAATCCTTTTTGTTATAGCTTGCGACCTACACATCCCTATTTATATTACTTGCAAACTTTTAACTTGCTTGCATCATAGATTTCCTTATGTCATTTTGGGAATGTCAATCGATACATCACATCATCTCTAACTCTTCTTTATTCTCTTAGTCAGGACTTTCGATACCTAGACCATAGGCTGGAAGATATGCTACTGACGATGCTACTATCATTCCTGGACACTGAATCCCCACGCTTCTAGCCTCTTATCCGCAGTATGGACTATTCATAGCCTTCTGCATTTGAGTATCTTGTACGTTGTTCACCTTTTCCTTACTTACCTTAAAATATAACCTCACATTCTTCTATCTCTCTTTCATAACCTCCCTCCCACACAGGTATAATTCACATCCACCATTTGAAGCTCTATTATAATACTTGCACCTATGGTGCCTATACAATCTGATGGGAGCTTCGTAATGACTTATTATGAGACTGGTACTACCGGCTTTATCGTAGGGCCGTTATAAAATATGGTTGTTGTACTATCTCTTTGGTACCTCTAATATTAAGAGTGATTCTGCTATGTTCTCAATCATGATTCTTATAACGTCTGGGTCCAATAATCAGATTCCTGATTTACTTCATTGATGTAACTCTTTAGTTTCCTCTTTCTTCTGATCGGCCCTTATGTCGGCTTAAGTTATCTCTCGATCTTTGGTTCATGGTATTATTTATTCTGTTTAGCCTTTCATGGCGCTTAGGAATATGCATGATATAATCATTTAACAATTTAATCTTTTGTCTAAGACCTAGGCTGAATTCTTTCTTTTAACATATACCAGAATCTTCTATGGCTGTATGTGCTGCATGTATAAAACTCCGAACCCTTAAGTACGTTCATAATGTAACCCACTATGGATCATTGATCAACTACTTTCTTTCGTTCCATCTTAGCTTTCTTTCAATGCAAGTTGTTACTTTTCCTGGTCTTTCTCCCCCCTTTTTGCGTCCATACTTAGCTTATCTTAGTGCCCACACATGCCAGAGTTTTCATACAACTCATATGATCTCGAATATTACTTTTAATTTTACTTCTCGTTCATTAGCCACGGTAGGTGCCACTTTCCTTTGTAGTGCTTACAGTGGGGTTGCGAGACTGTGGTTACACGACCATTTCCTCTTTAGGTCGTTGTGCTTAGGTTGAAGCCTTCTTCCTTATTTCCTCAACTAGTCTTTAGTTGTAGTACTTAGGGATAATCCTTGACTCTCGTAAAACTGCGAGCTTATTACATCGTATACCCAATAAAAAATTTGATGTCCTTCCTCGCCTACAACTATTCGTAGTTACTTACCTCCACACCCTTGTGCTTGAAGGGTTGCTTCTGAGCTGATATTTTGACTGTCTTCCCAGTGGCACTCTCTTTTATTCCCGTAACATTCATATGGTACCTTTAACTACCCCGACTCCTATTTGAAAATATTTCAAGTATTATGATGGCAATACTGTGGGGGTGAATTTTCCCTGTTAGGGTTCACCATATTTGTCTTGCATGGTCTGATGATTTTTCTGTAATCTCTTGCCTAGTCATGACTAGGCTCTTCCTGAATAAACTACTAACTACTCGTCAACCCATTCTCATATCCATATTCCGCGTAATCTCTCTTGGTTTATTTCCTTTGTCTGACTTACCTCTTGCACTGACTCCTTATTTATCAATAACCTTCCGGGCAGGAACCCTTACTTTCTTTTTCTGACTTCGTGCTTACATAATGTTCTGGAATCATAGCATATCTGTAACATTTGAATAAGTGCAATCTCATCTCTTTCTCATTCTTATCGCATCCTTCCTTTATCGTTCCATAGTTACTAGATCCACTTAATTCTGGCTTACTGCCACATCATTCCATATTCCCCCCATTTTGGGGAGTACTAAGAGTTGGAGCTACAATGACCTATTTACAAACATTTTTTCCTCTTCATCTTTGGCGTCCTTTCCCATCATCAATGACCTTTACTCGCCTTACGATAATCCTTCTGTACCAAGGATAACAAAATTCCTCACTCGCGATGGTGACACTTAGTGTAATTGGCACATACATCCCTTTAAGCTTAACTTTGTTTATATTCCTTGCTTTAGGGAAGCGTCTCCCTGAATGACCATTCTCTGAATTCATCATGGATCTTCTTCTGTTGTCCATTCTATTGTCACCGGAACCAAAATTTGAAATTCTCTTGATGTCGACTATTATCAATCACCCAGTCCCTAATTCATTTTTAATTTATCTTGTTCACCAATCCATACTGGTTTCTATTACTCTGGGGTCTAACTTTTCCTTCTGTTAATCACGTTAGAGTCACAAACTTATATCTTGAAATGTGGATATGACTTTATGGCATATACTCTTTTGTTATTTCAAGGCATGTCACCTCTCATCTTTTCCTTTAATTGACTATAGACTCTTTAATACTGTCATCTTTTCGATCTACCGTTGTCATCCATGTATCATATCTTACTCATAATGCTTCATCAACTCTTTTCTTATTTCCCGCTAACATTTCACTTTATTCTGAAAACTTCAACAAGATATTCTTTTGCTCCTCTTTGCTCCATCCACCGGCTCTTTGGGTTGCCTAGCATTATTTCTCTACTAGGGACGAGAGTCATACTAAGATAATATTTATCCTTTCTAGTTTTCCAGTACCTATCTTTTGTAGTACTCATACCTAGTTGTACTATTTTAGAGTGCACCATCTGGGTATCTTACAAGGAGTTCTATTAGCACATTCGCAATATCATTCGGAAGTGTCAACTAACGCAAGCAATCCATTCACTAATTTGGGTTACCCTAACCCCAGCCGGATCCTAATATCCCGTCATTCTCTTAACTACACATGTTAACCCCCATAGGGCATAACTGAAATGGGTGTGACCAATTGTGCATACCTCTGTTACTGTTGAAGGTAACTCAAAGTGCTTATATCTTTTTCTCCTCCTGAATTTTAGATAATGTTCATCTCTACTAACGGGGTACCTTGTACCCTTCTTTACCTTGCTTCTTTTACTTGTTGAAACTTGTACCTTCTAATTTTCTCGTCGCTTTTCACCATATAGGTGGATAGATGTTCATGCCTTAGGGCTCCTTAACAAGAAGCTTACACATCTTGGTACACAAATGATCTTCTAAAGACCTTATATTTAATCATCATAAGCATCACGCAAAAATTGAGTTCCTCTGACTCAACTCTTCCATAGCCGCATTCAATCTCTTACCAATTGGAGGTATCGTCATATTACAAATAAAATAGAGGATAGGAGTTTGAATTCTCATAAGTGATCTCTACCACACGATCTAGAGTAAGAAGAAAGAGTGACAATCCTAAATGCCTTGTAACCTCCTGCTTATAAGTGTGGTGCACGACACACCCATAAACAAGACTCTACTAGACACGGGTTGTAGAATCCCTTAGACAACCGATGGATACCACTTTTTGTCACGACCCAACTGATGAGCCGCGATGGGCACCGGGTACCTTACTCAACCGAGTACCAACATAATGTATCTTTTCGTATCCTACTATCATAGATAACTGAACTGGAGAGGCTGTCATAAAATAGGTAGAGTACAACATGTAATACCAACTTATACATAAGACATATGAGCCTCTAAGATCAAAATAACCACTCGTATACTGAACATAGGCCGACAAGGCCATACAATCTTTTACGTACATGACATTTGTTTACAAGCCTCTAAGAATACATAATTTTTATAAAGGTCGGGACAGAGTCCCACCATACCAACAATACACGTCTAAATCATACTAACCAAACAAGTAATTCCGAAGCAAATGGAGTGCACTAACATCTTCCGCTGAGCTGATAGCCTACTTGGAGGGCTCTCGACCTGTCTATCGGGGCCTGCGGGCATGAAACGCAGCGTCCCCAAGCAAAAGGGACGTCAGTACGAATAACGTACCGAGTATGTAAGGCACATAAATAAGTACATAACAGACATGGAAGAAATATAGAGTAAATGACTCAACCTGTAAGTCTGGACAACTCGGTAAATCGTGAAATAATTATAGTGTCATGCATATGCGTATGAATGTCATGTCGTGCATGGGTACATGTTTCATAACATCATCAGGCCTTTGAGGGCATCCCATAATATCATATCGTCCAATGTGGGCAAAATTATCAACGTATACCAGCTGATCAGGTGGTGGTGCATATATAACACCGTAACCTTTTCCCATATCCCATGTAAATATAATATACATATATACGCGTATATAATGCCATCTGGTCATGGGTCAATGTACATGTATAAATGCATGAAATGCATAAGAAATACGTTAATTTTCTCGGAATGCCATGAAAATCCATATGTCTTTCAGATAAACTTTATCAAATACGTATTTTTCTGGGACCCATGAACAGAAGATAATAATAATTCACATGGGGAATCAAGAATATAGACACCCATAGTATTTATATGAATAGAGTAATTTAGGAAAGTTGTGCATTTGCTCGTTTTATTTGTATCGTACGGATTATGCTAAAAGAAAGAAGGGGTAGCCTTAACATATCCGGAGTAGGAAAAAATCTGTATGATATTCTTGGAAAAGGTTGCATAGTACTCCCTTAGAATCGCAAAATATCACGTTGCTAGTGTGCTAAGAAATCTCGTTGGATTTTGGTTGAAGAATGAAAATCTTCACTTCCACAGTGAACTTAATTTGCTACAGAATAATTTGAAGTTGGTAAACATTAGGTGGTCGTTGGCTGCTACTACAATTTCAATTCATGTCGAAGTTATATCCTGTTCTGCTATGTAAACAGTAGTCACGTTATATCTCCTCCAAGATGGAAATATATGAATGCTTATGTACTTTGTTTGCTGAACCTTTCTTGAGCCTTGTACAGATTCCATTAAGAATTAGGAATATTTCTTTTAATATTTGGGTGTGGGCCCCACCCTTTGCAAGTCTTGGCCACAAAATGCATCAAACTTTGACACATTTCATGTGAATTCAATAGTCACCTTCATATAAAATTCTTGGCTGCCACGTTGAGGGGTAGTGTCCCCCTTAATACTATCCACCAAATATCTTAATTAATTTGTTAATCCCCACTAATCTAAGAATTAACCAATTATCTACACAATTAAGAATTATCTTAAATTACTTAAATTACTACTCACTTTCGATATACTTTATACACCTTACTATCATGGCCATGTGGTACCTTGTATGGTACTAGTCCATAAATACCGGGTATTAACGCTCAAGCTGTATTTTATCCCAAAAATGCCAAATTTGAACGGGGTTTATTTCCTTCGATTTTCTTACCCTATCACCTTCACGAATTACTCATCACTTGTTTGAAATAGCATAATCCTTATAATATCCAAATAATTTTCCTGGGACTGATATCAATTACTTTACGATAAATTCAATGTACAATACTATAGGGTGCAACATCGTCATAATTTAATATTGCGAAGCGTAACATCATCGTAATGTAATACTGTAATGCGTAACATCATCGTAATATAATACTGCAAAGCGTAACATCATCATAATATAATACTGCAAGGCGTAACATCATCGTAATATTACCGGGCGTACCATCCGTGGTGCCATTTATGATTTGTGAAAATTTTTTGAGGTCAATCAGACGTGGTTTGATAGGTTTCGACGTCGTTTGTGGAATTTGGAAGTTTAGAAGTTAATTAGGCTTGAATCTGGGTATAATCCATGTTTTTGATGTTGATTGGGGTTATTTACGAGTTCGACTATGTTCGTATTGGGTTATAAGACTTGTTGGTATATTTGGTTGAGGTCCCGGGAGCCTCGGGTATGTTTCGAATGCTTAACAGATTGAAATTGGGACTTGGGCAAGTGCTGGGTTTTTTGGTTTTCTGGTGTTTCGCACCTGCGGTGGGGAGACCGCAGGTGCGGACGCGCAGAAGCAAAAAGGAGGCCACAGATGCGGGCAAGGCCATGAAGAGCAGAGAGAGCAGGCACGAGAAAGGATGCGCATCTGCGAGCCCGCATATGCGAGGATGGCCCGCAGATGCGAAAGGGGAAAGTTTGGGCATCTTCGCAGAAACGGACGAAGGGCCGCATAAGCGACTTCGCAGATGCGAGACCTGGAGCGCAGGTGCGAGCCCAGTGTTTTTAGGTTGTTCTGCATGTGTGGATAATTTTACGCAGGAGCGGTTCCGCTAGTGCTGAAATAAGGTCGCAGGTGCGAAAGGCCTAGGCAGAACATATAAATACTGGACTTCGAGATTTTTCACCATTTTCACTATTTTGAACTCATATTTTTAAGGATTTTGAGAAGGATTTTGAAGTGACTACTGAGGTAAGCTCCTTGTGTCCATTTATCTTCAATAGTGATGTTTCCCCACTGATTTAGCACCTAGGTTGTGAGTTTTGGAGGTGAAATTTGGGGGTTTAGGGCTTGAGAATTGAAGAGTGAATTTTGGGGATTAGGATGACCAAATGGTATCGGATTTTGATAAATTTGGTATGGTTAGACTCGTGAGTGAATGGGCTTTCGAGTTTTGTGACTTTTGTCAAATTTCGAGACGTGGGCCCGGGACTGGGTTGAGCCAATTTCGGATTTTGGCTTATAATTTTGTGTTTTTCTTATGGAATTGATTCCTTTAGCCTATATTAATTATATCGTACTCCTTGTGGATAGATTCGGGGAATTTGGAGACTGATTCGAGGGGCAAAGGTATTTCGGTGTAGGATTTTGCACGATTTGAGGTAAGTAATAGTCTTAAATCTTGTCCTGAGGGTATGAAACTCCGAATTTTGGTATGATGGTATTATTTTAGAGGCGACGCACATGCTAAGAGACAGGAATGTGGGCGTGCACCATGGGGGGTTGTAACATAGTCTGTCCCGTGAGACTGTACAATCGAATAGCTTATTGTTAATTGCATGTTCCCTCTGTTTATAGAAATTTGATTGCCATTCATATTAGAAACCATGTTTAGGCCATATGATATCACTGTTTGGACCCACATCGGTTGTGTACTAGCTGAATTAGTTGTTATTTGTTGTCTTGTACTCAGTCACAACTTTACTTGCATGTCATATCTTTGTTTCCTCTTGTTTTCTTATTGATAACTGTTATTATCTCTGTTTGGGCTGATTTGTATGATTTCTGAGAGCCCGAGAGGCTGGAGAGGTTAGTGACTGAGATAGGGCCTGAGTGTCGAGATGTGAGCTATGAGAGTGTATATGGATTAGGTTGCACGTCGCAACAAGCCTGAGGGCTGAATGTATATGGATCGGGTTGCACACCGCAACGAGCCTTATGGCTACTTATATGATTGAATCGGGCTGCACGCCACATCGATATAGCACTTGGGCTGAAGGAGCCCCTCCGGAGTTTGTACACCCCCAGTGAGCGCAGGTACCTATTGTCTGTGTGTATCGAGGGTTGAGAGCCGAGTGTTGAGCTATTGAGAGCTTGAGTGACTGTTATTCTGAGAGGTTGCATTTTTTCCCTTTGTTGCTGCACTTAGATGAATTATGTCATTGTTCTGAACTTCTGGAAAATATTGTATCCGATTTATCTTAACTTAGTAAATGTACAACTGACTTAACTTATAATGCCATAATTGAATCACGTCTACTTTTATTGCTGAAATTACTGAAATGAACTGTAATTGTATAGCTCGTCACTACTTCTTAGTTCCTTATTTATTTTGTTACTTACGGAGTTGGTTGTACTCACGCTACACTCTGCACTTCATGTGCATATCCAGGCGTATCTGATCACGGAGGACGTTGATCTCATGCGTGATTGAGTATCAGAGATAAACGAGGTAGCTGCTGGTGTTCGCAGTCCTTGTCACTCATTCCTTGTTATCTTTCTTTTCTGTATTGGCATTTAGACACAGACTCTTGTAGACATTGTTTCTTAGACGGGATATTTAACTAATTAAATTATTCATGTTTGCAGGTTCAATATCCAACAATTTTAAACTTACCTGTTATGTTAATGTAGTTACACTTATTTTTTTCATTTAAATGCATATCAGATATGTTAGGACGCCAATTGCTATTACACATAGTTTACTCTTATTATATATAATTTTTTTATTAATAGACAAGCTTACACGTACAACGCACGTACCCCAAAGCTAGTATAATTAATAAAGAAACATATATAAATATTCTAGCTACACATGTCATATACGAGTGCTGAAATGCAAATACACTCATGTACAAACTGAAAATAGGAAAATATCCTATTTGTATAGGAAAATATCATACATATGTAGAGCAGAGTGTATTACTTTATTGAGTAATTAAATTAATAAGATTATTATTATCATTAAATTAAAAAACTTATATATTTTTATTTCATTTTCTTTTGTAATAACACAAACATAAATTTTAATATAAAATTTTATACTCATTAAATGAAAGTACACGCGCAACGCATGTACCATAAAAGCTAGTAAGTAATCATAATGGTAAGAATAATTCAAACTGTCTTAGTTTGACTCAAACACCAATAGTAGTGTAGAGTTGCGATTACATTATTGGTATGTTGTTTTGAAGCATATAGTCATGATTTCACTAGTAACTCAAACCTGCATTGGATTTTAAAGCCGATACATAAACTTTCTAATTTCCTATTTTAACACCTCAACTCGATAAAAATACTTATAATAAACTCCTCCCTCGGAGCGTGTATCTCAATTGACTTACATGAATATCATGTCAGATACTAAGACCATTTATTGTTTGACATTTGTAATATCTGGGTCCCATCCTTTTTAAAATTAATTTACCAAATTTTTATTTTTTGTTCTCTTTCCTTTCTTCTCCACCATAGCTCCACCAAAACCTTCCCTTGCCCAACCACAATTTTCAATAGTAAAATTTTAAATATGATCAGTTCATATCCTAATACATACCTTAATCAAACCTCAGTCTAGAAATTAGTCCAAACAAACCATCGGATCTTCTAAAAAATATCAAAATCATTCCGACAAGATTTTTATCTGAAAAAATGGCATCTCGGTGACACTCGTTAAAATCGAAACTAAATGACCTCCTTGAAAACCTATTACTTCCCACCTTAAAAGTTTCCAGTAATTTTGTAGTCTCAATTGGCCAAAGAAGATCGCCGAAAACACTTTCACCACCTTACCTTTGGG
The DNA here is from genome assembly GCA_005239495.1 of Nicotiana undulata. Classification (NCBI taxonomy): domain Eukaryota; kingdom Viridiplantae; phylum Streptophyta; class Magnoliopsida; order Solanales; family Solanaceae; genus Nicotiana; species Nicotiana undulata. Next base: position 13,744 of record ML293869.1, on the reverse strand, counting down.
GAAAACGAGAGAAATTGTGGGGAGGAAGAAATTAGGGGCAGAAAGAAATTGGGTGGGGGAACGGGAAGAAATTGGGGGAGAAAGAAATGGGGGGGGGGGGGGTAAGGAAGAAGATAATAGAGGGGTTA
>ML293868.1:220594-239186 GCA_005239495.1 Nicotiana undulata | reverse complement strand
TGGCTAGCCTAGTTCCACGATAGGCGCCATCACGACCTGTTAGAATTTGGGGTCGTGACAGTGACCAATTTGCCCTTCAATTTAATACTATTTTTATAATTTTTGGCATTAAAAAGTAAATCTAGCTTTCAAAAAAATATGGTATAATTAAAATATATAAGATAAATCAGAACATACTTGGCCAACTACAACACTCAATTACTACATATTATTTAAGGCGTTAGGAATTTTTTTCAAATTCCTATAGTTATTGTAACCTTTAGAATAGCAATTTAATGTTTTGAAGTTCTTTTTCAACTTTCTACAATAATTATAAATTGAACTAATATTATTTGGAAAGATGAAGTAACTATGCATATATCAACCGTTCTCATCTCTTATTTATTTATTAAATCATATTCACACATAAATTAGGTAATTTGATTTTTTTCAGCTGCAATCTATGAGTGTTTTGCTAGTTCTACATATATTTAACGATATTTTTCCTTATTGTCTTTAGTGTAAAAGATCTTGGATAATTTAATTTATAAAAGAAATTTTCGAGAAACCACTGAAAGATGCTCCATCAAAAATTTTAATTTGTTTGTGGTGTATTCTATTGTTTTTCTTCTATCTTTTTCCGTAATATCATTCAAATTCTGTTTCATTCTCTTTCCTTTTTTTTGTCTTTTTATTTGTCATTATATGATCTAATGTCTGTAGCATTGTTTTGACTTTTTGAGATGCATGGATACATCACTTATTTAACTTATGACTATTAACTTATTTCATTTTATAGTCATTTATATATATTTACTTTAGACAAAAAAGAAGAAAATAAATCAATTGTGAATTTCAACAAACAATATACTAGGTATTTATAATATATTACGGTTAAAGTTCTCATTCTCATAATTGAACTGAAACCGTATTCCTTCTTTAATAGATTATTATATTTGTCGAATAAGTTCGTCGTTGATTGATTTGAGCTTATATTCTTCCTTTTAAAAATGTCATGTTACTAATTTGAGCTTATCCCTTTTTTCGTATATTAAACCGGCTTAATAAGTTCACCATTAATGGAATTGAGCATATATTCTTTCTTTTCAAGTTTTCTATCACACATTTTTTTAATTTTTTCTATTTTACTTTAATAAAATTTGTATTATATGATATGGATACACGTGCAACATACGTGTCCATAAATCAGTTATTTAATAATAGTAAAGGGTGAGATGAGAGAAAAAGACAAGATAAGACGCAACCACACCACATTATCACTTAACTTCACATAGTCAATTGTGATAATTCTCCTAGAGAGTAGTTGGCTAACGATTATACGTCTCTGCCGTATATGACGAGATTTCCTGTTATACATAACGCTTCTAGCCCTTTCTATTGTCGCTTGACAATCACAATATATGCTTATTGGTGCAAATGAAATGGGCCAAAATGAAATATCTTTAAGAAATTTTGGAGCCATTATGTTTCTTCATCGGCCTTGTCTAAGCTATAAAATCAGTCTCCATTATAGAGCGGGCAAAACCCTTTTATTTGGATAATTTTCAAGACACTGTTCCTCCACCGTCTGTGAAAATATATCCACTTATGGATTTAAAACAGTCGAATCGGTGATCTAATTTGCATCATTGTATTCCTCTATTACCGCGGGATACTTATTGTGGTGCAAAGCATGATTTTGAGTATATATCAAAGATCTCAACACTCGTTTCAATGTCATGACAGTTCAATCCGAACTTCCTTATGTCGTAGACTAATACGTCTCGACTTTTTATTGCATATCAGATTATTGACTACACTTAATGTAGCAATAGTTATTATAACAACAACTGGAAAGATTGGCATCAATTGTGGCCACAACTTTTAATATCTAACACATTTCGCAATCAATCCGCCATTTTCAAGCATTTGTTTGTTATTTATTCATACTTCTATATGATATGCAAATTATATCACCTTCATTCATGAAACAATCCAACTTGCAATGAATTTTGGTCATGTTCATCTGTTGGTTCACTCATTATAGACCAACATATTAATACATTTATTCATGAATGGTCATATGTTTGTACAAAATATACAAACGCACTTTTCATGAAAGTCACATCCTTCAGGTGACACCCTTTCATGTTATAAATGTTCAAGAAAGAACAAATTATTTCTGGAAAAGTACGTAAACAACTTTCGACTTTGTAGTTTCGTCACTAGTCATCACTAAGACAGAACAAGTAATGAATTCACCGACTATCATATCATATCCACCAAGGATTGGTGGGGTTCAAAAATTATATCATTTAGACATTACGTCTAACATTGACTTTTGTCATGTATAAGCTAAAAGTTCCCACATTTTAAATATTTTATCAATATATCATCCACGTATAATCAAATAATGACTATATGATTTGAAGTATTCGTAAAGTAAACACATTTGTTTACACTCATTAAATTTGAAACCATTTGACAATATAATTTGGTCAAATCTCGCATGTGATTTTTTCTGTAATACATAAAATGGACTTTTAATGGAACTTTAGTAAGAAAGTAATAAAGCTATAGTTGAATATTCACGGGAGGCTATGCTTCGTCGGTTAATGGCGCCAGCGCTGGAGTTGCAAGAAACTTTATACTACATGTGAGAAAGGATGGTTTAGTTGTAGGAATTTATATAAAGAGGGTATTTTAGAAATAAAGAGAAGTTTCTAAGGGTATATTTGCTAAAATAATGAGCATAATCTCACCTTGTGATTCGGGCGGGCCGTGGTAGATTTCGGGCCGGTCTAATGTATGTGAAGGAACGTCTTGGCCTGCTTATACTTTGAATTAGAATCTTTACAAAATTAATCTGCCGGATTCACTATTAATTTTTTCTAAATGGGCTGCAAAGTGAACTAAAGTACTAAACTCTTCTATTTTGTTTGTCTGTCTATTTAATAATAGTCGCTCTTTGTACCGACGACCTATAACTTAAATTTAAAAACCGCAAGCCTCACCGCGGATAGGTCCTCGACTGCAGCCTTCTTCACTCCTTTAGCTATTTTTACCGGCGATTTAGGTTCCAACCACTTAATTTCTAGATGAAATTTTCAGCCATTGATCCATTTGACTTCTTAGCTTTTGCGTATACTATTGGTTTGAGGTTAATTTAAATGAAAAATTATGGTCGATTCATATTCGTATGTAACGACCCGATCTGTCGTTATGTAGAACCTGTATTATAATTACTGTTATTGACTTGTCATAAGATGAGTATATTGTTATTGATGTGTTAGAGTTGGTATGCTTGAAATCGGAATGGTCGTAGTGAGAGTTTAGTCACTTAGTCTTTAAAAATAACCTTAAAGTTGGAAAAGTCAGCTGAGAGTTGACTTATTAGTAAACGACCTCAGAATGCGGATTTTATGGCTCGGATAGCTACGTTAGGTGATTTGGGACTTAGGAGTGTGTTCAGAATATTTTTGTGATATCTGATGTAGAATTAGGCTTGAATTGGCGAAAATTAGTTTTTGGCGATTTCCGGTCGGCAGTGGAAAATAGGCTATCGGTGTCGGAATGGAATTTCGGAAGTTGGAACAGGTTCGTAATGTCATTTTGGATATGTCTGCAAGATTTCAGGTCAATCAGAGTTGTTTTTGATAGTTTCGGCATCGTTGGTGGATTTTAGAAATTTGAAAGTTTTTAGGCTTGAATCCGATGTGATTTTGGTGTTTTGATGTTAGTTTTGGTGTTACGAGGGTGCAACTAAGTTTGAATGATCATATGTGATGTGTTGGTATATTTGGTTCGGGTCCCGAGGGGCTCAGAATTGATTTCGGGTGGTTAACGGACTCATTTGGACTTAAAGAAATAGCTGTTTTCTCGTGTTTCTATAGAGGATTTTTACCCTATGCGTTCGCGGTGAAGAGCCTGCATTCACATAGGGGAATTTGGGGAGCTAGGATTTTTCTTCTATGCGTTCGCGGTCCAGGAGGTGCGAACGCAGAGAGTTATGAGGGGTAGCCATCGCGAACGCGGGCTGAGGGGTGCGTTCGCGGAGAGTAGTGGGCAGCTGAGGGACCCAGGTCTGTTTGTCCTGTGCGTTCGCGGGGTGCTTGACCGCGTTCGCGGAGGGTTGACCAACCTGGGCATCGCGTTCGCACTGAAGAATAACTGGGCAGTTATATTAAAAACCCTTCCGCGACCATAACCTATTTTACACCATTTTTGTACGGGGAGGAGCGCTTTTGATGCGATTTTGAAGAGGGAAAATCAGTGTTCTTCATAGAGGTAAGTATTTTGGACATTAAAACTCGATTATAGGTGATTAAGGAGCATAATCTCAATGTTTAATTCATGAAAATCGGTAGAAAAAGGTGGGGTTAGGGTTTGAGATTATGAGACCTTCTAGGGATGATTTGAGGGGTCAAACGAACTCTGATTTTAGCGTTGTTTATATGTACGGACTCGTGAGATGATGAAGAACATTTTGGTATATAATTTGTCGAGTTCCGAGATGCGGGCCCGGGGGTCGGGTTTTGACTAATTTTGGGTTTTGAGCTAAAATTGGTATTTTTCAATTGAAATTCATTCTTTAAGCATAATTTGATGATAAATGTCTGATATTTATAGATTTGGAGCGCTCGGAAGTTGATACGAGAGGCAAGCGGGTTGCAGAGTAGCTTTTCGGGCTAGTTTGAGGTAAGTAATGTCTTTAAATCCTGTCATGAGGGTATGAAACCCCGGACCTTGCATCCTTTCACGGATTTTGGAATGCAAAGATTGGAACTTTGAAAATATATTCCCTATTTAAGAAACTATTGAGTCGCGAAACCGATTTTTAAGCCTATGCTTAATAGTATTGATATATTTTGATATGATTTGGGCTGTAAGCCATGTTTGGGGCCTAGTGCCGATCTGTTTACCCCTTGGGGGCTGATTTTACTTTTTTCCTCACTTGATATGTTATGATTTTCACTCAGTCTTTTCTTGATAATTGTTTTGACACTCAGAGTATTTTGATATTATTTATTTAAAATGGAACACTGTTTTTGGGTCGAGAACCCGGTATAATTGTGGCCCGAGTGGCATGTTAAGAGTGTCTGACTAAGTGAGGTTGCGGGTCAATATTGTGAGGATGTTATGATACGAGAGAGGTCGAGGGCCAATATTGTGAGTGATTTATGCCATGATGTGGCTTGTTATAGCGCTTGGGCTGTAGGAGACCCTCCGGACTCAGTACACACCCCCAGTGAGCGCAGGTACCTATTAAGTGCAAGTGATGCCCGCGGGGCTGACACTGAGTGACTGTGAGGTTGTCTGCTGGGCTGATACTGAGTGACTGGGAGGTTGCCTGCTGGGCTGATACTGAGCGACTGTGAGGTTTCCCGCTTGGCTGATAGCCTGATACTGAGTGATGGTGAGGTGCGGAGGAAAATATTGTGAGAGATGATTATAGCCCGAGGGGCAGATTTATGATGATATTTCACTGAGTTTTTTACTATGATTAACTTCATTTTTCAAACTGATTTTATTGAGAGTTTTACTGAGATATATTGAAAATATACTTGTTTCAAAGGAGTTTCTGGAAATTGGTTTTCGAACTTACGTATTCTGTATTGAGACTCGATGTTTTACTGTTTTGTGGATTGGTGTTTGTGCTGTGTATTTCTTATTTCTCAGACTGTGATTTATTTTCATTATTACTGAGTTGACGTACTCATCATTACTCCCTGCACCTTTGTGTGCAGATCCAGGTACTAGTGCAGAGCAGTAGCCATCTTTGTTTGTTAGTAGCAGCTTTACGGGATTTCGAGGTAGCTGTCCAGCGTTCGCAGCTTCTCAATTTCCCTTCTTCATATAGTATTAGTATTTGATTCATAGACTTTATTGAGACATTAGTAGAGTTAGTTTATATCTTAGATGATCATGATCATTGACTCCAGTCTTGGGAGGATTATTTAGACTATTAGATTATTATTATTGGGGCGTAAAGACGAAATTATTTTATATTTTGTTTGCTGCTTATAATCTATTAATTTTTGAAATATTATAATAGAACAAATGAGTAGTTAGGTGATGGTTGGCTAGCCTAGTTCCACGATAAGCGCCATCACGACCGGTTAGGATTTGGGATCATGACATCGTATAACCAAACCAACTTGTTTTGGACTGAAACGTAGCAGTAGTTGTAGCGAATTTTTTTTTTAACAACTTATGTTTTTAATTGAGACGGTGCACAATATATGGTATGCAAGAGGTTCTTGGTTCAAAGCTTGAGCAGGATGCAATTTGTAAAACGTATTCCTTGAATGCGCTTTGTAAAACGCATTCAAAACATGCGATTGTAAACTGAATGCGATTTGTAACGCATTTTGAAAAATGCAATATGTAAAACGCATTTACGAGGGGATAAAATGCGCATTTCACAAACACGGTTAACAAACTCATTTTACGAATTGTTTTATATCTCCTCAATAGTGACAAAAGATTACTCTTAAGAGCAAACTTATATGATACCATACCACATAATTTTGTTTTCTTTCCTTCCTAAGGCAACAGTTCATATGGAAATCCTAATCAGGCAGGTAGCCTATCTTACATAGCTATCAACTTAGCGGAACAATATTCCGTTCTTTTCAATTCCGCATCGACGACAAGTGATTTGTAAATGGATTTAACAAACGCGACGTAAAATGCTTTTGCATAATGTAATTTGTGAACGCACTTCCCAAATGCACTTTTTAAGTCGAATCGGATTTGTTGTTGTTTTTGTTGTTGTTGTTGTATACTCGATTTTGTGACCAAATTACCAAATGCAATGCCTTGTAAGAGAAATATATATTTTAGCTGCTCTTCAAATAATAGCTGATAATATATATATATATATATATATATATATATATATATATATTGGTTATGCAATTAATATTAGGCAACTAACCAATTGTAAAAACTAGATATTGTATATGAGTGCTCAAAGCTACATGAGTGTCATTTCTTCTTTGAAAAGAGAGTAAAAATATCACGGGCTAGTCAATTTTTGGATTGGTCATTCAAAAATAACCAACGTTTTTAAAGTCATTGAAAAATAGCCACTATTTTGCTGCAACACGAAAAGTTACAACATAATATACTGGAGATCGGTGCACCTGTGTATGAACTTCCAGCATATTATGCTGGAACTCCAACACGGGGAAAGTTCCAGCATAATATACTAGAGATTGGAGCACATGTGTATGAACTTCCATCATATTATGCTGGAGTATTTTCCGGATTTTGAACACTGTTTTCGTTCAGATTTATCTTTACATAAAAAGTGGCTAAATTTCGATTACTTTTGAATCTGTGACTATTTTTAAATGATCAATTGTAAATCTGGCTATTTTTGAATTTCTCCCGTAAAGAGAGCATGTTGGGCCCAAATGTCGTGGGCTTATAAATCGGGTGAAATTCTATAGCAAAGGTTGATACCTTATTTATTTTAAATAAATATCCTTTCAAAAAAATTACATTCCATAACTACCATTTGATTTTATATAGCCAAATATCTATTTATGGTCAACCCCTACCCTTAAGCCATAAAATAAGCTTTGTATTATTTTTCTCTCTCATATCCCTTCAAATTTCTCCTATCCCCTACCCCATATCTATTCTCCCTCTATCGACGGAGTCAGCGTCACCAGTTCACAGTCTTGACGGTGTTTGGCCAACACATGATTGGTCTCGGTTCATTGTCTCACACTGCCAGGTAACAACCCAACGAGCCCACTCTACCATCTGATTTACAAAAGAAGAGTTTTTGCAAGCGCCTTCTTTGTATCTCCAATGCGCAACTAAATATATCTCCGATGGGTATCCAATCTAATCGTCGGCAACCGGAGGCAACGACGACAACGAGCGATGACTGGATACTAGGGTTGTTCTTGAACAAAGACGACGGAATTGGGGGCTGAGCAACTTGAATTTTCTGTTAATATATTTCAATGTATTTCATTGTATCTCGATGTATTTCCGGGCTGAGCAACTTGAATTTTCTGTTAATATATTTCAATGTATCTCGATGTATTTTCATGTATTTCATTGTATTCATTGTCTTTTTTTCATTGTATTTCAATGTATGTCGATGTATTCTATGTATTTCATTGTGTTCGTTGTCTTTTTATTTACTTATTGTATTTTAATGTATCCCGTTGTATTCTTTCATTGTATTTACTGTCTCGCTGTATTCCATGAATGTATTCATATATATTTTTTAATTAATATAATTTATGTATTCAGATGTATTATATAATTTCTCTGAAGATTGCTATATTTTTGGGGTGTTTTTCATTTGAGAATCTTTTTTATAACTGAAAATACAAGTTTTGTGTGTTATAATTGAGTTTGTTGAGTTATATTAGGAGTCTATTATGTTAATTGATTCACTTTCCGTTTAAAAACAGTGTAATCCCCTGTTTCACACCGTGAATACAGTCGAATACAATAATCTGTCCAACTGTAATCTCATGTGTCACACCACGAATACAGTCAAATACAAAAATCTGTCTAGCTATAATCCTCTGTTTCACGCCTAGAAATACTAGTGTATTCATGAATACAATAGCTTAAATACATCGAATATACTCTAAAAATTTTGAAAACACAACTATAAGAAGTAATATAGTAAATGGTAGCTATAACTAGTTAATAACCACTAAACAATAGTGGTTTGTGAAAATTTCTTATTAAAAAATAGCCAAATTTATAAGTGGTGATTGAGAAATAGTCACAATTTCAAAAGTAATCCAATCTGAAAGAAAATACTATTCAAAATCCGAAAAATACTCAAACATAATATACTAGAGTTCAAATATTTCCAGCATAATATATTGAGTTTCAACATAATATACTGGTTCACTATATAAGTTGGAAGTTCATACACATGTGCTCCAATCTCCCGTGGAAGTTCATACACAGGCGATCCATCTCGATTTTTTTACTTTTCTTCTTCCTCCGTATCAACACAACCACCAAACCCGTATAAGAATGACGGGAGTTTGAATTACAGCGCAAAAATAAAAATAAAAATCAGTGTTGCTACCAATTCGAGTCAAAAAATGGAAAATCCAAGTCACAATGATGTTGATTCTCTTCGCAGGTTTCTTATTTTTAATTTCTCAATTTCAAGCTACAGTAATTTATTTGTGCTTATTGAATGATATTTTTTGTTTTGTTTTGAATATTATGGTTATAATAGGAATATTCAAGAGCTTAGAGATATCAAAGAAGCTGTATTGAAGATCCAGAGTAATGCGGTGTAGAATTGAAGAAATTACTGGAAGATTCTACACTTCAGTTTGAGGTACAAAAAAACGAAGAAGAGAATTTTGAAGATTCTAGAACTTTATAGCACTTTGTTTTTTATTTTTCACTGCTTTTATGGATAATGGGTACGCAGACCTTAACCTTACCCTAAGAGACTATTTCCAATAGACCTCGACATCTTTCCCCCCAAGAACTTCCCACCTTGCCCTTGGGGTGACTCGAACTCGCAACCTCTTGATTGGAAGTGGAGAGTACTTACCATTAGAGCAGACCCACCTTGTCCGCTGCTTTATGAATAGTTTGTAATATTCAAATTTTAATTAAAAATGAATGTGTTGTATTAATATTTGTTAGCTCCATAAGTTGGTCAAGTTAAATTGTCTAGTTGAGCATACTCGTTTATCATTTTGATATGTTAGAATTTGCAGCTATTGTAATTTCTAAGGAGTGTTTGGAACGATTTTTTTTATTTTTAAAATGGTTTCTTTTCTGGTGTTTGGTAAGTAAGAAGAAAATATTGTGCCAAGAGTATTTATATAGAATTTAGGCAAACACTATAGGGTTTAGTGTGTAATCGGCGGTGGGGCGTCTAGGGTTTGGTCGGGGTGGGGGGTCATGGTTTGTGGAAAGGAGGGGGGGGGGTGAGGGGTTTGGGGAAAGGGGGTGGGGCAGTAGGAGGAGGGGTTGGGTGTTCAAGGGTGAAGGGTGATGTGGGGTGGGTAAGAGACAATCAATGTGGAATGCCACTTATATAACTTGCTTTCCCTGCTCTCACTAGGAAAGTTATTTTTCTGATTTTTAAGAAACTTGTTTTTCTATAGAATATATTATGGTCAATCAAATATGAGAAAATTTGAAAATATTTTTTGAAGAATATTTTCCTCCATATCAAGCACTCCCAAAATATCTAAAGAATTTAAGTTGTAATTTAAAGGTCACTTAAAAAGACATTGGAGGTAATTCTATTAACAAATATTGATCGTTAAACTAGCACAAAAGGTGATTAACCTATTACACTAGGTTAAATTATACTGGTGGTGTAAAAATTCCTTTACACTTGCATATAGCTTAAAGGAAAATAAGTTAACTGTTTTCAGTTGTGCGTTTGGTTGAGGAAAATGTTCTGGATTATTTTCCCGTGTTAGTTGGATATATTTTTGAGTAGTAAAGGTTGAAAACAATGTATAAGAGTTATTGAAGCAAATAACATGGAGTACGAGTTGGGATATTTGGAAAGGAAAATGACTTTTGTCATAAGCTAAAGAGGCCATTTTCCACTTTTATGTGGAAATTATTTTCATTGAAGAAAACATTTTTCGCTATTTAAGATAACCAAACAATGAAAAATGATTTCATCAAACAAGACATTTTTAACCATACCAAACATGTTAGCTCCGAAAATGATCAAATTGACTCTCGATAAGGGACAATGAATGAATAAATTGGGACCAGATAGGTTTTTATTTTCTTTGACGGCCAAAAATGTTCACTATATTTTTCTGTCAATGTCGTGTTTGCTCTCTGTGTATGCTTTTGCAGAGCAAAGTGGAACAAATATTGTAGGATGCTTCAGAAGTTAGCTTCTCAGCTAATCAGTATATAGGTAGAAGAAAAGTTTTTATATCTTTTTTTTGCTCCATGTGTATGTGTGGGTGTCTATGTATTACACACACACATATATGTTTGGCAGGAGCTTTATTACACACACACACATATCTCTTTGGAGGGAGCTTGATCTTCCATTTAAACCTCATTTTTGCAACTTCAGATGAATTTTGGGAATATTTGAAGAATGAGCTATGCACAGAGGAGGCTAAAAATGCAGAAATAGCAGATGAAATTGAGGGGCTTTCAAGGGAATATGTTGAAAGTGCCGAGGATTCCTGGTGGTTTTGGAAAGTTCAGATTTATGTGGGACTAAGACGTTGCTTGAGCTCTGATTTTGATATGTTTTCTTTTTCTGTTGGTTATAGCGAATTGGTGAACGGGATTGAAGGCTTAAGTTGTTCTTTGGAGCTTATTGAATCACAGGTTTGTTACTGTTTATCCCCTGATGCTACTTGTATATAAACTGAGTTTGTTGATTAGGGAGGGCTTGAGAGGGATTGCTTGCAGGTTTAATAGACACATTTACTTGTTGGTTCCTTAACAAACAGGACATGCTATAGTTTATGGTATCTGGCTGTCTTGTTCGTGTAGCTGACTGAACTCAAGTGTTAAAGGTGAAATACCAAATAAACAGTAATGTATACCGTGACAATTTCTAACTCTTCCGTGTGATCTAATTCTCTATTGAAGTTGTTATTAATTATGGTAGTGCATAAGATTTTGATAACCTTTCAAGCTTGTTTGGCAGTAATGGACTTCATTCTGTCGCACGTTTACCGTATCTTCCACGTATAGGGAGCACATAAGCGCAAAGTTTTCATGATGTTGCTTCCATGAAGATACAAAGAGGGATAATCATGCTCTTATTTGGTGACACAGTGGAAACATTTAGTAGTTTCATTGATAACAAAAGAGCCGAGGGTCATTCAGAAAGAGTCTCTTTATCCTTCCAGGGTAGGGGTAAGACTGCGTATATCCTACCCTCCCCAGACCACACATGGTGAGAATATACTGGGTTGTTGTTGTTGTTGTTTCATTGATAAGAAAAGACATGCAAAAGTTTGGGGATACTTAGTAATGAATATTATTTTCCTGACTAGCCTCATGTAAATTCTATGAATATGGTTAGATGTCTGAAAACATAGGGAGGTGTTGTGGAAGATAGCCTGTGTTATGTTTTGGGAGCATTTTTCTCGGCATGATTAATAGTGGTTGAATGGACTATGGAACAAACATTAAGAAGCAGGGATAGATGATGGAGACTTGAGTACTAAAGTTTGCAAATACTGAAGGCTAGATATTGATTGAGGAATGTAAATACCATGATCATTAGTGTTCGAGTAAACACTCAAAGCTAGGTATCGCAAGTGAAATAGTTCAACTATACAACTGGGAAAAGCATGCAACGTCTGTGAAGCAAGATCTGGTACTCTTAGTACCTCGAAACGGTTCAACTCTTGAGGGATCTTCAATAAAAAGGAAAACAGAACATGACTCATTATTACGAAACACAGACAACTGATTGGCAACAGAATTGGATTGGACAGATTGATACTGATCCGAACTCGCTTTGTGGAAAAATGCCTGGATTCTTCACATGGAATTCGATTATCCATAATAACATTAACAAAATTTATGTTTTGAGCTCCTCTCAAGCTGAGTTCACAGATCACATCATGCATTCCGCAAGCTTTTATCTTTCCATCAAAACTACTCGCCTTGTGGATGAAAATTAAACTTCTATCTACAAGATCTTTTATACATTTTTTAGCCACTTGTTCCATGTTTTTCATCTCGTCTATCTTCAAGACACCCTCAACTGCCCATAATTTCACAAGTTTATTCACAAAACTCAATTTATCCTCAGGGAAGATTGCAAAATACAGAAAGCATGGCTTTAGGTGATGCAGCAAGTGATGGTAACTCAAAGCCAACACTCTCATGCATTGGACGTTAAGATCTGTGCTTACGACTGAACTTACATTCTCGGCAACACGTTTCCATTTATCCAATGCTTTACCAATTTTGGAAAGAAGTCCAGCAACAACAACTGCTAGAGGTAATCCCCCGCATTTCAGTGCAATATGTTTCCCAAGTTGTTCAAATTCAGGAAGATAATAGTCTTTTACAAAGACCTTTTCGTACAATAAACTCCAACTTTCATCAAAATTCATGAGGCTCATTTGATAAGGAGGCTCACCCGAGCTAGCATATTTAGCTACCTCCATATTCCGAGTAGTCATGAGTATTCGGCTTCCAAGGTTAAAGTCTGGGAAACATAGTTTAGTATCATCCCATGCTCCGTTAGTCCATATGTCATCGATGACTACCAAGTACTTCTTGCCCTTTAGAATCTTTTGCAATCGATCCGCTAGTTGCCCATCATCTTGCTCCTCATAAGGTTCATCAGCCTTTCTACATATGGAAGAAAGAAGGCCTAGGAGTACATTCCTCGCGCAATACTCTTGTGATACAGTAGCTTTTGCACGAATGTCAAAGCAAGACATAATGAATGGATCATTGTAAATTTTGTAAGCCAAAGTTGTCTTGCCGATGCCGCCCATCCCTAGAATTGAGACAACTTCCAGTTCCCTTGCTCCTCTAGCGAGTTGATCCACCAGCATCTCAAATTCATTTTCATGACCAACCATCATATTCTGGGCTCTAAGGCATGTTGAGATGTACTGGCGAGAGTCAAATTTTCTACTTCAAGATCTTTGCTTTTGGCGTAGCTAATTCTCTGCATAGCCATCCACTTGTTCATCGCGGAATCAATGTGTTCTACCGCTTGTTCCAGGAAACAATACAGTTTCCAGAAAGCAACGCCTCGTAAAGAATCTTTTTTTGCGCGTAGAACTTCTATTGATTTTGAGTCAACCTCATCTTCTGCTCTATATGCTAGCTCTGCGATTGGCGCTTCCAAGCTTGTTTATGCCTCAAGATTGTCTGCTATTTTGCAATGTTTCTCCAAAATAGCTATAAATGACTCAAGCTTATCATAGAAGGATTGCAAATTACATGCAGTAAGTTGCATTGATTGTTGAATGGTGCTTAAGGGAAGTAATAGCAGCATAAGCCATGTCTTAGTGTGATAACAATAGGGAAAGTTTGTGGATAAACAAGGCAGAATCTGTTTGTGTGACAGTTCCTAATTTCTCAATTTTTAAAACAGAAAGTGGGAGGAAAGGTCTTTCTTTTGTTTATTGAGATCACAAGTTAGCTTCCATAACATTTCCAGCTTGGTCCACAGTCTCTATCAACCAGTCGGAAGTAGTTTTAGTTTTATACTTACTAACTAGTATTTTCATATGAAAAGAGTATTTTCTTGATATATAAATCAAATATAAGCCAAGTACCAACATTCAACTTCTAAATGAGTGGTGGTGAGAGTTCCACATCTTCTTTTTCCTTGAGACAAGTTGCCGACACGGCAAACAGAAAACGTTAAAGAAGTAAACTAACGTTGAGCAGTTGATTTCTGTACCTCTAGACATCATTGAAGTTTGAACAAACAAACTTAAAGCCATCTTCTTTTCTGCTCAGCTCCTGCGCTGGCCAAGAAATAAGCACAAAAGCTTGAGGTGGATATATGTGGTAATTTTTGTATTATCTTTTACCTTTTTACGCGGAATTATATTAGTAATAAAGCGCTGACATGGTGCGTGATGTTGTCACCAAGAGAATAACTACCTTGTCCTCAATTAAGTCGAGTGATCTGACTAGGCCTCATTTACTTTTATTATAATTAAAATGTTCAAATCGATATACACATATAAATGTTAAGATGTGATTGTGGAGGGTGGGTAGCTTCCAAATACCACTAAATAGCACAGGACAGTGACAAGTTTTTACTTATCTCATATATAGGATACAACGGCGAAACTAGAAATTTTCCCAAGGGTATTCAAATTTGAAATAAGTAAAGACAAATTCCGACAAAGGGTGTCCAATATGTGTTATATATTTTTAAAACATAATATTTTACCTATATACACAGTGCAATTTTCCGACGAAGGATGGTCAGTTGACCTCCCTTGTGACCATGTGGCTTCACTGATAGGATACATGAATACACATAACAACAACCAGCTGAAAAGATGCTTTGTAGGTCTAAGTGATATGGATCGCAACAAATCTTTGCACTCCAATGAACTGTTGAATCTGCTTGGCGAAAATTTTATCACTCATTTCGGATAGTTGCTTATATCAGTCAACTCGAGCGTTGTTATCTAGGCAAAATACATAAAATGACACATGACCTTGTAGTCAAATCCGTCTTACACACTAGTTATCACGGGAATAATTGTACACACGCAAACCTGAAAGTACTAACTGATACGGACCTCAACACAACTTCCACAAGGGTCTTCAACTTCATACTGAATCTTCTTGGTAGAGTTAATCAAATCTTACTTTGAAGTTACTCACTTTGGTTACCTTTGTCCCCTTCTTGATATGCGCCACATTGGCGTAGAATTCCCGGACAAGATATTCTTTGGCATCCACCACACTGGCCACCATTGACGGAAGCTGGTGAAGGCTGCCAAGCTGACAAACACGTCCTCCCACACTTCTTTATTCTTCGTCCTTTCAAGGCCGACAACTATAGCATCTCATTTGCCATCATCGGGGAAGTCCTTAACTGATGTATCTGGCTGCAGGGACAGATGTAGTGGATAGCTCAGAAGCCTGACTAGCACTTTTCGAACCCTCGGAAGTACTATGAGATGAGGACGACTCGTCCCAGAGTTGATACCTCCCCGACGGCCTTGACTGGACAATTAGCTTCTCTTGTACAGAGGCTGAGTTGCCCTCTGATACTTCCCTAGATGGGACATAAGAGCGGGTCTGGGAAAGGTCTGGTGTCACGCCCCAACCCTGGGGGACGCGATCGACGCTTAACCGAGTGAACCCGGTCAAACAAGCCTGCTTAGCCTTTCCGACCCGCCTCATTACGCCCCAAGATTTTGTATAACGTCGTTTACTGAGTTAACAGGAAATGAATCAAAAGCGTACATTCATGATATTAATCCATTCTTTCTTATATACCAATATCAACAATTAGGTCTTGCAAAACATACATGCTAATTACAATCTTTACGAGATGGGATTACAGTTACAAGTTAACCCAACAACTACCCAAAAACATACATGACCCACATGAGTGTCTACGGAGCCTCTAAGATAAAGAAGATGAACATGATCCTGTCGGCGACAAGGCCCTGGTGATACCTCAAAATAGATCAACATATCCAAAAAGAGAGCAACACATTTCTTATACACGGCCCCGGGAGGAAATAGGGCTCACGAGAACTGCTGTAAGGAGGAGGAGAAAGCACCACTACCGACGATCAGCGCTACCAGCTATAGAGCCACCTACATCCATAAGAAGATGTAGCACCCCCGGCAAAAGGGACGTTAGTACCATTGAATAGTACTAGTATGTATGAACAAACTCTACTCTAGATAGAATAAACAACAAACATGTAGTAATGCAATTAGAGACATCAAATAACAATTCACAGAAATAGTGCAAACAAAAACAAGAGTCACCATGGTTTCTTATTCCGTTATTCCATCTTTTGGATAGTAGTCCTTTAAAGCCAAGTGCCACAATTTTATAATACCACCGTGTCATTTTCACACGGAGTCTGGTCTCGGCCTGACCGGCTAAGCCATCCCAAGTGAGACATCATCAGCATCATAGTTCAAAATTAACACAGTGTCGTTTTCACACGGAGTCCGATCTCGGCCCGATCGGCTAAGCCATCTCACTTGAAACAGTGAGACATTACCAATATCATATTTTCGATGTGATTCCCACCATGTTTACATCATGGAGTCCGATCTCGGCCCGATCGGCTAAGCCATCTCACTTGAAACAGTGAGACATTACCAATATCATATTTTCGATGTGATTCCCACCATGTTTACATCATGGAGTCCGATCTCGGCCCGATCGGCTAAGCCATCTCACTCTGGGACATAACCATATCAATTTAATTATTCGATTCACATCTTTTTCCATCATTTATTATACAGTTCTTGGCACTTGGGCATAACCATTTGTGTTACATTCCTCTCTTTAACCGTTTCATATACTCATCTTTCATATCAACTAGAACCAACACATATAAGGATTCGTACACATAATAAAGGAAAGAGCATGATAATCATAATTCATACTTTCAAATAGCATAGTGATATGGTAGTAATTTTGAACAATATGGAAGCAAGAGTTTCCCAACTTAACACATAGAACCCATCAATCCTTTAGAGAATCAAACTTAGGGACTCGTACCCGGGATTTGAAAACCAATAAGTTCATCCTATGAAGATTAGAGTTAGCCATACATACCTCAATTGAGTTTTTCCTTAATTTCTACCACAATTTGCCAGACCCTTTAGCACCTTCAATCTAATTCACAATGTAGCATAATTGAACCCCAAATTAGGAATAATGATTATGGCATTAGCTCACTTGAGCATTGTATCAAACATTATGTGTTCATTAAGGTTGCATGGTCCCTTTTTAGTGGAAGATTACTCCAACCCACTCCTCATTCTATTGGACCTTTGTTTTAACACTTTCCCATATAATTTAGGATTGCATGATCACATGCATGCAAGGACAATAACCCTTATACCCATGGACCCTCTCATTAATTACTTATTTTCAGTATGAGTTTCAAAATTTAAGGCTAAAGTATAGATTCTTACCTTGAGGATGAAGACCTAGGTTTCTCTCCTTGCTAAATCTTCAAAATCTCAGGCGAGGATTGAAGGGAGATGGATGGGGGTCACTCTCTCACTCTAAGCCCCCTTTTCTCTCACTCTAGATATCAAGAAAAATGTTGAAAATGTCCCAAGATAGGTGTTTTAACGGAATGGGGGTCGGGTTTTTAATTAAGAAAATAGGTGCCTCGATGCAGATTTGCGGTCCAAAATGCGATCGCATTTTGGTTATGCGATCTGCAAACCTGCCGCATAACTGACCGCAACTGGGTGAAAAAGAAAAGTGCCCTGCCCAGGTATGCGGCAACTATGCGGTCGTATAGTGTACCGCATAACAGTTACGCGGTCGCATAATGCTCCACATAACTACCCCTGCAAAACTCGAACGCAAAGATGCGATGAACTATGCGGCCCACATACCTAATATGCGATCGCATTTTGGGCCGCATAGTTTCCCTCAAAACGGTGAGCAGACTATCCCACTATGCGGCCATTATGCGGTCCGCATACCTGATATGCGACTGCATAGTGGACCGCATATTTGCACCCCTTCACAAATTTGTTCTTCTAAGTCCGAGGGTACTTTTCACTCCTAAAAGGTCCGAACCCAAGAATTTCTACGGCTATAACAACATGGGGATATAACTAGGGCATCGTTTTGGTTAAGGATTCTACAGGTCTTTACATCCTCCCCCACTTAAGATCATTCGTCCTCGAATAAGGATCGGGGAATCACTTGGGTTCGAATATACTATATGCCAAACCCCAAATTTAACTAACTCCCATTTTTTCTAAAATGTTTGCCAGAGTTTCCTTTGTAATTAGGCCTATCCACTTGCTAGAGAGCCTCTGAAACACATTTTAACGAACTTCATATAACTAGTCAACACAATAGAACACAAATACAACACAAATTAAGGTGTTATAAGAGGACATATGACTAAGGATGGGGGGGGGGGGGGGGATA